>CALSBZ010000163.1:428908-440100 GCA_943591055.1 Gobionotothen gibberifrons | reverse complement strand
ACACACACACACACACACACACACACACACACACACACACACACACAGCAGCTCTACCACTTTTATTGAGATGTAGTTTCTAGATTAAAAGAATAAAAGTGAGACAACAAGACGGCTGTGGCTCAGTGGATAGTGCTGGACTTCGAATCAGGGGATAGCAAGTTCGAGTCCCACTGAAGTCAGCATGTCGTTGTGGGCAAGACAACAACAAAGAAAGACAGGATACAGTAAGTGCAACATCAAAAGGATGAAAGAGAGGACCTGAAGGAAAATACAGGTGTTCTTCTCAAACCTCTAGCAAGGGGTTATGATTGTTATTGATCTCAAAGGTCACCTAACCTAAGAAAGATCTTTGCTCTTGATGCAGATTGATAAATAGCACAACAGTAAAATAAAATACGGTCTAACCCTTGGCTTGTTGCTTAAAGCGCCAATGAAATGACATTGAAAAAGTATGTGTCCTTTGAGCTGGAATTCTTTTCTTTTTACCAGACCACACCTGACAAATGGCTCCTGCTCTTGACTATGCAGGATGTATGTATTAGATTTATGAGATTGGAAATACTTTATGGATCAGAATTTGGGAAAAAAAAATTCTTCTTTACAGATCTGTTGAATGAAAGGGAATCCTGGTCTCCATCAATCAGAAACTCACACAAAACCCATCTAGATGGATTAATACTACCATAGAGTAAACATGTATATTACATATATTACATTTGGGTGAATTTTCCCTTTAATAAAAATAATAATTTAAACTCAAACCAAGATTTATATTAACTGAGTACTTATTTAAACAAGTGCTGTCAAAAAAATGTAATTGCTTTTTTATAAATCATAACATTTGTGATTTATCCTGAAATGAAATTCCCGCAGTCTAACCCAAACACAAGCGACGAGTGCATCGCGGTGGTGTTGGGTTCAAAATTCCAGGAAAGACTAACAAATTCTAAGTTTAACTATTTATTATAAGAGAGCAACAGATATATATCACTTGGCCAAGGCCTCGTCACAGAAATCACAGGCAGCAAAGCTGTCTGTAACCACTGTTTCCGGAAAGAGCCCCGAACCTCGTGCGACAATACCTTTTATTACACAGGGCGTCGCCCGTACATTTATGATTGGTTGAGACTAGCTGGAGAGTAACCTTGGTTTAGACTTTGGCTCTCTCTCGTTGGTGCGCAGACTCAGACAGAGTCTCTTGGCAACACGATCCTCCGATCAGCATTCGGCCGGCCTGTCCCTCCCTACTCTGTCGCCATCATACGTCATTTGTTTTCGCTAACGTTTCTACAGTTACAGTGGAAAAGCTTCATAATGCTGCTTCCTCGCTATACGTGGGAGCTCCCATACAACTCAAGGCCGGAGCGATGGCCTGTTTATGAATAACTCTTTGTATTCTTCCAGTGTCTGCACCTGACCTTGCCCTCTCTGTTATTGCAGGCTAATGTGACTTTTCCCTTCGTTTCCTATCCAGTGATTTTGTCTATTTATTCCATATTAAGTCACATCAACATCAAATGAGCACAACAAGCTTATAATGTAATAATAAGAATCAGTCTTTCTAATGTTATATAAAAATAGACTCCACAGTGGTTATGGTCGAGGTAATCATGGTTATTTGTGATGTCCAATGGTGTCCAGTCAGTGCAATATGCTGCTCTTGTGCAGATTCTTCTGCTTTTTGGGTCTTTTCAAGGCCATGCAATTCATGGTAAACTTCCACACTGGTATTACGGGAGCAACTTCGGGCCACTTGGTAATGTGATTAATTTCCTTAGAAAACGTGTTAGGGTTTCCAGATGAATCGCGAGATAGCCCTTATTTAGACCCAAAACGAAATATTTCCCGAGCCTCAACCAAGTAGTTATTGGGCCAAATTGTAATCAAATGGAAGTCCTAAATAATTTATATCACATAGTATCACAATATACCTGTTTTCTTTGAGCTAACTAGATGTCATATATCGGACACATGGTCATAACAGTTACATAGAAACTCACTTTAAAGGAGCAGTAGGTAAGTTTGAGAAACCGCCTCGAGTGCACAAAAATTCCAAAGTACACAACCGAAAAGAATCCGCCCCTTCCTTCAGACTTCCTACAGAGCACCTCCTCCAACACACATGAACGCGCACAAGATCATGATAATGAATGTAAAACAAATGTATAACACAGTTATTGTCAGTGCTTATATTTTTGAAGCTAGCATGTTTGTTTTGTGAAAATGTATTACAAATGTTACGTCTAGCTGACGAGAGCAGGCTGCGCCGGTAACGTTACATATCAGCTCGGTGTGCTCCGTAAATAGTTGCCATAGTTGAAAAGCAACTCCGATATTGACTCTGGTTTGACTTCTCCTAGTTTCCACTTTCTTTTTCTTCATAATTTGCTCCATTACAGTTTTTCTTTTGGTCTGCTGCAGAGTGCTGCTGCTCCCGAGCTGCTGCTGCCAAGTGAGCAACAGCTGCCGGGAAACACGCCCAATGACGGCACGCAATGACTGCACGAGTGTGTGTGTGTGTGTGTGTGTGTGTGTGTGTGTGTGTGTGCACGAGATTGAAGGCTGACAGACAGGTCGGCCAACCAGTTATTTTAGCCGGCCCGGCTAAAATAATTGGTCGTAGTTTATACAGTATTACGGCTTCCACAGATGAAATATTTGTATGGATTTTTACAATATGCATTGCTATCAGGATATTAAGAGCATTCCATGGAATATAACAAAAAGTGTATCTCGAGCCGGTTTCTCAAACTTACCTACCCCTCCTTTAATGCTTTATTTTTAAATAAATCTATGGTCTTACAAAGAAAGGAATGTTTTTACTGAGTACACACATGCTGCTCTCTGTTTTCATGCTGAATGTTATCCGCTCAAAGTGTAAGCCGCTGAGAAACTGCCGTTGAGCCGGGCAGGACTGATGCCAGCTCTCACTAAACCAGTAGACAGCGTCACATCATGTCTCCTGCTGCTGTTTCTGGGCCAGCAGCGTGATTCTGTTTGGGGCAAAGCTTTTCTCACACCAGCTGTTTTCTACATCAAGATGGAAGTCAAATGCAAACTTTTGTTTCCATCAAAGTGTGAAAAAGCACAGCATGCCTCCACCATCTGGAGTCATGTGGAAGTCACTCCTCTTGAGCATGATCATCCACCCTGAATTAGGCCTTTCAAAACGGCTCCACCACTGCCACGCTCAAGTAACCGCTGAAGGGCTCTTTGAGAAATGAATGCGGGCGTCTGAGAGTACCCCATCATTAACCACTTGGGGAGTGGATATAAAGGGGCCAGGAGGATTAGTGTGCCCTTCACTCACAAATACAGATATGTCACTTGGAATAACTCAAGTTATTTATCTGTGTGCGCCCTCATTTTAAGGAAAAGCAAACAACAGATTAAGTTGACTGATTTGTATGTTTTTGCTTTAAAGATTCATTTTCTTACCCCATTATACACACAACCACAAATACCACCAATATCACGAGTATGAAGCTTGACAATGTGGCTACGGTAGCTAAGACCCCGTTCGAGTCCAGTTGTGGATAGTCTGCCGTGGTTTCGTTCCATTTCAAAGAGCTGTTTGTAAATAAATAAAAACAAGGATAATTGTGTGTTATTGGTGAGTAAATAACAGTGTGTTATTTTGAAAAGAATAACAAATTAGAAGGAAAAAAAGATTTTAAAAATACAGATTTCAGTATCCTGAGGCTCTGAGCCATTTATTTTCCTCGCGGACGACAAAAAAAGTCAGAAATTATACGATTTAAAATAAAAGCAATAATTGTGGCTTGATATTGAGTAAAAACATGTTTTTATGAACCACACAGCTTCCGGTCTTCCACGACCTGACCGGAGAAAAAGACGTGTTGCAGGCATGAAACACATTACCAGTAAAAATACATTGCTTTTAAAGTCGTCCTGTGTGACACGAAAAAAAGGGAATAATCGTGTTGGTGACCACGAATCAATAGATTAAATGTCGTGACTATAACACCAAATGCCGTGAGGCTGGGTTGTATGGGCACGGTCGATTCTGATGCCGTCTTCCTTCAGCGGTAGTGAGGGCAACACGGTTGGAAGTAGCTTCTTAATAAAGGCCACCATATCCCTTCCCTCCGTGCCTTCGAGGATCTGATAAAGTTGCAGATGTTGTCTTCTCGCCCGGTTCTGGAGGTCCTCACATCGATCCATGAGCTCAGCTTCTTGTTGCAGTAGAAAGCTAATGGCTCTGGGTCGCGGCCCTCTCCTCCGTGGCACCGATACGCCCTTCCGCGTCAACGCCGACCGATAATTTGACCTTTGAATTATTTTACATCTTCTCTCATCAGTTAGAATTTCCCCTCGTACTTCTTGGTTCGATTTCTCTATTGATCGTAGAATGTCCTCCATGCTTGTCTCAGCAGCACCCCCTGCTTTGCTTGCTATGTCAGACATAGCCATGCTAGGCGCGCTAATGCTAGCAGTAGTTGTTTTCATTGATTTCTTCTGGTTTTTGGATGATTTCTAGTTGTTTTTTCAGTAGAGCTCATATTCAGAGTGTAGTTGGGCGTTCATTTGCCGAGTTTTGATAAATATATCGTTTAGTAGGGCACTAGATCCGGAGTCTTACGTGGGCATGGTGCCACCGGAAGTGTCTCACACCATATCTTACTGTCTTTCTTAAGCTTCAAGGAAACGAAACATTACCTCTGTGTGTTGCACCTAACTCACTTTGCAGAAGCATAAACATAGAAAAAAGACAGCCTTCGAGAAAAGACAGAAGACGAGAAGGTGAGGATTTTCTTTTTTGAATGTAGTGGACAGGGATTGATGGCGGAAGAAATCATGTCAGTAGGATTGATGACAGAGAGAAAAAAAGTAAAAGAGTGTAGGGGGGAGATAGCGACTTAGAGAAAGAGAGGTGAAAGGGGAGACAGGGATTGGCGGACAGTCATGCAAGCTGAATGGGAAATGCATTGAGCACAGCAGGAGCTCTCTCCAGTCGTTCCAGTTCACTGACTCAATAGAAAATAGGATGAGTGACTGGCCAGGCAACAGATCAAAGGCAAAAACCTAAATAAATGAGTGGAGAAAGGTACCAAGAGATAAGCATTGGATAAATGATTTGATGAAAACTGAAGACCAATGGAGATTCTATGGGAGAGTTTGAAGGGGTCTGAAAGCGCTCTCCACCGCCATCATTAAAACTCCAAATTAAGGGGTATCTTTT
Source organism: Gobionotothen gibberifrons (assembly GCA_943591055.1). Classification (NCBI taxonomy): domain Eukaryota; kingdom Metazoa; phylum Chordata; class Actinopteri; order Perciformes; family Nototheniidae; genus Gobionotothen; species Gobionotothen gibberifrons. The sequence goes on along the minus strand of CALSBZ010000163.1, from coordinate 434,894 downwards.
TGAAGAATGCTCCCCATCCCTCAAGTAGGGTTCAACACAGTGTGAGTGTCAGTAGGTGGTTTTCCATCAAGCAGCAACCTCCAGGGCTGAGCATTGAAGCCCATGCAGAGCTATCAACAACTGCAGTTCCTCAGATGGCTAGTTGAGGCTGGCTTCAAAAGGAACACTCCATCTTAAAATGCTCAACTTTACAGGAGAAAAAATAATGTTGTCTGAGGTCTGGTCTCACATTTTTTACTTTTGTGACAACTATACAGGGGTTAACTATGCTATAACTCCTCTGTTTCAATTATATTTGGGTTTGAAGTAGGGCTGTTAATGTTACTCATGCGATTAATCTGGAAACCGCATGAAAGAAAAAATACAAATAATCACATTAACAAGTTCAAACCCTAACTTCCTCCCGTAATTCACAGCCAGAGTTAATTTCCCTCTCCATTCATTTGACTGAACCAAGACCGGACGTGACGGAGCAGATTGGAGGCAGGGGTTAAGGGAAACTTAAAGGTCCCCTATTATACTCTTTTTCAACAATATATTATAGGTCTCAGATATATACAAAACATGTCTCTGAAGTGATTGGCTTGAAATACCAAATAGATCATGCATTGGAGTATGTCATAAACCCCTCTGTTCCAAAAGTGCTGATTATGTGTCTGTAGCTTTAAATGCTAATGAGCTGCTGCTGGCCACGCCCCTCTGATACCTCATTCACACCAACGCAACTCCGGTTCAAGCTCCGTGCTAGAGCTTTTCAGGTTCAGAACCGGTTCTTCGGTTTAGCTCTAGCTCTTTTCACACAGCCCAGAGTCCACTGGTAATGCGTCATTGTTTGCGTCATGACGTTACCATTTGCGTGCCTGCTTCATAAAGCCAAACCGCGCGGATGAAATCAGTTGCATTCATTTCTTATGGCTCTATCTGCAGCTTTTCCGGAGTCATTTCTGTGGTTTACTATATTCTTATACAAAAGTGTACTCATGTCACTGCCAATAAAGGTTTTTTTTAAAACACAACTGCTTGTGTCTTATTTCTTAAGGTGGACTGAACCATGAGTGTGGAGTAACGTTGTATCTTTCATTTAAATGAACTGTAACCTTCACCCAAGTATGTAACAGCTGTTCTCAAATGAACACGTGAAGTAAAGTTTAATATTTATAGTTTTATAGATTTATAATTAGTTATAATGAGAGGTGATCAACGTGAATGCTCAGGTTCCACCTTAACACGCAGACACGTTGCTTCACCATGAGCAGAAACCTTTATATATACAGTCTATGGCAGAAACACTGAAACTCTTGTTAAGTTTCTCCGTCGTTGTGTACAAACTGGATAAAACGCGGACTTTCTGTTGTTGTTCAGGAGTAGATCCTGTCTCTGCCCCTGCCTCGACGTAAGCGTGACGTTTGTGGTGCTTTTGCTCTGGCCGGACAATTTTTTGGTGCTCGAAATGAACCGGATTCCGGAGCTAAGAGGCTGCTCAGCTGCGGTGTGAAGAGGAAAACCCGGTGCTTTTCAAGCTCTAGCTCCGAACCGGCCCCGAAACACCGTTGGTGTGAATGAGGTATGAGAGATGATTTAAAAAAACACAATGGTGCTCTAGGAGGAGATTCAGGTGATAAGATGGGCGGGGGTTACCCATTGGTTGGTTATTGGCTAATGGTTGCACAATAAAAAAATAATAATTGTGACATCACAAAGTTGCCCAATCTGATCAGCTCATTTTCAGACAGGTTTTTAAATGGATCAGGACAAAAAGAGAGAGAATATTTGTTGCTGAAACGTTCCAAATATCTTTACACAGAGGGGAAACACATGTTTATGTATAAAAGACATGAAAAAGTGGATTTTGCATAATAGGTGACCTTTAAGGCCTTACCTCACCTCCTCTTAGACCGTTTATTAACATACGCACAACTGCAACTAGGGCAGGGGTCACCAACCTTTTTGTCACCGAGGGCTACTTCAAGGGTACTGAGTAATACGAAGGGCTACTTGTTTGATACAAACTTCCTGAATAACGTAATTGCACGGTTCACCTTTAATGATAATATTATTATTAATAATAATCAGAATACATATTAATTTACTGTACAGATGAAGCACTTACTTTCGGACTCCAGCTTAGCCGTTCCTGCCTACGGCAAGCCAACTCCCAGTTTGGAGGAAGGTCAAGCCCTCCCACTATTTTCCAAGAGGGCGTTGCCAGATTTTCAATTTCAGGTTTTAACCAGGAGATGGCGCTTCATTCACAAATACAGAAATGATGTCGTACACAGTGCGGATAAAGCTGCTTGAAGAGCATTTGAACATATAGTCTTTATATATTAAATAATCATAATAATAATGTAAATGTTTACATTACATTAAACCAATCATTTTGTAATGTCAGCATTTCATTTAGAAGAAAAGTAGTTAGTTAGTTATTTTCATGTCGATGGACACTGAATAATATTTTTGAATAGAGGATTCATAATATGTTTGCCGAGAACAAAATTAACGATCAAGCAGCATTTTAAATTCTAAATATCCCTGCAAATATAGCAATGACATTTCTGCTTCTATCTTTGCAAAACGAGTAAACAGTCACATTTGATCTTGATAAGGGATCAATGTGTGTAGTCTTTAATATTAAACATGATCGCTGGTAGATAGCCACAGAAGTCGTATCACAGTTTAATCTGAGCGGATCACTGTTTATCACAGCTCTCCACGCTGCTCCTGGGCGGAGCAGCTGAAGACTTCTCCACGCTGCTTTCAAACTGTGAGTAAACAAACGTGGTGTGTGTTAGTCGTATCTTGGCTCACTGTACGGATAAATATTGAAGCTAAATTACACAACAACTACATGTCCCACAATGCATTTCGTTCTGTGACTTGTGCTGCTTGCGCATTGTCTTAATCTCAGCCATATTTTAACCACCGGCCGACAGGGGGCGAAAGAGACGAGTGAGCGATACAGGGAGAGAAACACAGAAGAAGAGATGAGAGCGCAGCAGAGAGAAGCGGAGAGGATATCTGTATAGTTCAATGTTCATTGACAATACATATTGAATTGTACTTTCTTTATTTGATTGGCAGTCAGTTGTTGATTACATGCAGACGTTGATAAAGCTACAGGCTACTTCAATATCACACTAATTCATGAAGCAACTTAGACATTTTGATTTTCCGGACCTTTGCATGGGGACATTTTCTTATTCTTTGTCATGTTCTCAGTTCTTATTACTTTATTAAGGCCTGCTTCATAATGTACTGTATCTAAATGTGTGTTCTCTCTTACAGACAGATTTCAAAGAGGAAAAGGAAGTGTCATGAAGAAACTTGCATTTCATTTGATGTTATAATTTGTATGCATGCATATCTGTTGTATACTGTATGTTTATACTTGAAAAAATAAAAATATTTCAGCATCTGAAGTAACTTTTATATACATTTGGGTGAGTAAATGAGAAAATGTAAAATGCGCTGTCCCACGGTAATTCAGAAGGCTCACAGGTCACATTCCGAACATTATTAATAATAAATAAAGTCGTAATGTTACGAGAATAAAGTCATAGTTACGAGATTAAAGTCGTAATGTTACGAGAATAAAGTCATAATTACGAGATTAAAGTCGTAGTTTCATAAGTGACTTGAGAAGGAGACAACAGCAGCGTCCAGCAATACAATGAGGAATGTGGAGCATCTTGTGAAGCAGTACTTTAGTTTAGGCTTCTCAAATAAGGAAATAGTTGATCTTTTGGCACATCAGCATTAGAACTTTGAATAGGTTGTGCAAGAAACTATGTCTATTTTATTTCGAAGAAAGAACCAAACGGATTTGGAGGAGATTGTCTCCTTTCAGCTAACCAGGAAGTGTTTTAGCACACCACGTGACGCATCTGAACGAATCACGTTCGACAACAGAAATGTTGTCGAACCCTTGTTCACAGGTCTCACTCATGGTCTCACTGCTTTCACACCGATTTGCATACTGTGTAGAGTGAGCGATTAGTTTATTCCCTCAGACGCAATTCAGGGGTCGGAGGGGGGGAGAAAGTGTTCTCAAAGCTGGTAAAGGTGCAGCTAGTTTGAATGAGTTTGTATACTGCAGGAAGCTTGTGAATTTACTCCAGGTGGAACTAAAGTCTGATTTAAGACTTGGTTATATTTCACATCATTCATCCACATCTGTGAAGTAACTAAAGGTATTAAATACCATTTACCTCTGAACTGTAGAGGAGTACAATAACAAAGTAGCAAAACATTGAAATACTTAAAGTAAAGTCAAAAAATCTCTTTTTATCACTCCATAAATCAGAAAACACTGTCAACAGTATGATTTGCCTAATGTGGGACAGTCCTAAAAAGGGGCATGGATTGTGCAAGAGCAATGGTTATTTACAGGGCTTTAGTCTTCTAATGCATTATTTTAGATATTTAAGGTGAAGGGTAAATTATATTAAATAATTGGGGGTATGTGGGGCGTAATTGGGGGTAATTGGGGGGCTCTGTTCAAATGGTATGACAAAGTCAGGGATAAATGTCTGAGTTTAAAAAATGGCAATTAATTTAAGCCCAAATATTCATAGTAATTTAATAAATCCTTCCAACACACGTTGTAAAAAATAGCCTAAATAGCCTAAATTATTTCAATAGGTCAGTAAAAAAAAGTCGAATATGCATAAATCTGTTTGATTATACATCCATGGTTAGAACGACTCCATTTCCGCATTCCAGCTGTCCACATTACTGGATTCACGTCTTTCTCTTCCGACATTCCAGGCCTTCCAGCCAGGCCTTGGGACACACACGCTGTAGTACATATGCCGGGCCTGAAACTGGCGCTGTAACTCCCTCCACAAAAGCAGCGAAGAAGCATAGTTGTCATGGTTGCCCTTCTGTTTATTCTCCACGTTGGGGACAGAGGGAACCGGGCAGAGTTTTTCGCCAGTCAATTGTGTATTAAAGTTGAAATCTTCCGGACAAAATTATAAAAGTGCCGGTCAAAGGTCTTCTTTGTTATTTATTGAGCTTTAAAACAAATGGCCTATAATATATAAAATACACGGAGCCTCTCTTTTTCCTCCCTCTCTTCGGGTAGCGTCAGTGTCTGTCTCATGCAGCAGCTTATCCAGTAATGAGTGACCCGGCCGACAGTACAAATAAACATATTTATAACTAGTTTAGGTAGTGAATATGAGGAGAAGAGGCGTGTGGATATAAGCAATTAATGTAACATGTCGAAATCTGTTTTACGCGATGTCACAACGGACTATTTTTCTTAGCGGATGCATGTCAATTTATATCAATACATACAACTATTTTTTAAATCAATAAAAACATTTTCTAAATCCATAAAAGCATTTCAATTAATATTGGGAGTCATGTCGTTACTTTGTTGAGAATTTGGCCATGTAATAAACGGGATAATTTGCAGCGACTTGTTCCTTATGGGGAACACCCTTCATGCTGAGCAAGATCCCTCCGCTACACCGTCGAGGCTCCATTAAAAATATACATATTTGTAGTGAGTTACTGACGTTCATATTGAGTTTAAGATGATGCTTCATTTAGGATTAAAAATCGAGAGCCGGGCTGCATTTCCTCCCGTTCGTTTTTTTCGACTACAGTACATTAAGTTCAGCTGACCGCTGTACATCCAGCGTACTGTACAGTATCAGACTTTATTTCACATGAGCACCAGTGTGGAACCCCACTGCACCCCCTGGTGGATCAATGATCCATTGCAGCTGGCTTCATTATAATTACATTTATTTAAAACGGGGGCGGTCTCAAGTCAAGCTGGAGGCTTTCCCTTGAGCGAGGGCAGACCACTTACCAATCACTGCCCTCGCGTTTCAAACTGTCCGAAAGTAAGTGCTTCATCTGTATGTGAAGGACTGTCTGATCACATGTTAATGTTAATTATTCCTCACAATAATTATTAACATTATTAGCACATTTTTTACACTTTTTGATCAAATTATTTTCCACATTTGAC
>CALSBZ010000163.1:371059-390437 GCA_943591055.1 Gobionotothen gibberifrons | reverse complement strand
GGCCCTACAATATCAGAGGTGTCATCCCAAGAAGATTATTGTACACAGCTTCTGATACATGTACAGTAAGTATTATCTTCTTTTTTACCTCAGAAAATATGTAATTGGCTAGATTTCAGCAACATACTTGCACATGTAAGTATTGCTACTGTAACTAAGCTAGCTAACATGAATTATAGTGTGTCATTCATGACTATTGTTTGAATGAGTAGCATATTAATCATGTATCAATTTAGCCTGTCAACTAGCTTGACAATATTTTCTGTCTTTGCAGTTTCTAAGCATGAGTGGAGAGTCACAAGGTAGAGAAGCATCATGTCAAGCCGAGGAGTCCGTTAGCTGGAAGCAGTGCATTATCTGCCAGTCTGATGATGACAAGAAAGGAGTCCTGGTGCAACATCCTAAATTAGAGTCCTATGGACTCGTACTGCAGGCAGTTCAAGAGAGGGCCAGTTTGAATGATGGGGACTACGTCCAAGTCCAAAGGCGACTGCAAAACTGCACACTAGAAACATTGTGCACAGAGCAGGCAGTCTGGCATCGCTCCTGTCACTCAAATGCAACTAACAACGACCAAATACAACGTGCAAGAGACCGCAATGCACACGCTCTAACTAGAGGACACTACACTGCCAAAAAGCGTGGACAGAAAAGAGGAAGCACAGAAATTGATGATCCAGACCTCTCAACATTTAGTTTTTCATCGCCATTCACACGATCCTATACAAGTCCACTGAATAAGGAACAGTGCTTCTTTTGTCAAAAGGACGATGGCCAACAACTGTACCAGGTCAGGACTGAGAATGCTGGTAAACATCTTAAAGAGGCTGTGGAAATGTCCCATAATACTGCACTGAAGACCAGGCTGAACACCTGCATGTCACCAGGTGATGCACATGCGATTGATGTCCAATACCACAAAGTTTGCTGGAGAAAAAATGTGTTCCATGCTCTTCGAGAACCTAGCACTAGCACTAGCAAAACTGCCAAAGAACCTTTCCTACAAAAGTCAAGTCTGCTTGAGCTGATTAACCTTATTGATGTAGAAACACAAAACCAAGCATACCTTAGCATGGATGACATTGAAACCACATATATCAATATGCTTGGTTCAGAAGTATTGGAAACTCATCTACCTGCATTCAGTAGAAAGTGGCTGAAAGAAAGAATCCTCACTGCTTTGCCACACCTGAAGTCTGTTCGTCAAAAAGACAGAAGGAAGCCAGCAATCCTCTACTCCCCATATGCATGTGAAGAGGACATGGTTAATACTATGACAACAACTGATAAGAAGAAGGAGGAGAACAGCATGAAGACAATCTACAAAGCAGCACAGGTGATAAGGAAAAGCATTGCAACCTTCACCAAGGAGAGAAATATCTTACAGGTATCTCGTGACATTACCGATGTTCCAGCTGAACTATACACCATGATCCATTGGATAATGGTTGGGCCTGCTGAAAAGCTGGAAACTGAAAAGAGGACCAGAGTTGTTGACCGAGCCACACTGACGGTGAGCCAGAATATCATGTATGGGTTCAAATCCAGTGCACAGGTAAAGTACAAGCCAAGCAGTGAATCAGCATCATTTAGGTCACCCCATGCACGAGAGAACCCACAGGACTGGCACTGACTATCCACCATGACACACGCAACAAGAAGCTGATGAATCTGCTCAATGCTCATGGCTACTCTGTTTCACATGGTCGTGCCCTTCTCATGGAAACTGCTCTGGCCAATGCTATTGTAGAAAACACCAGAGCGCACCAAGGCCTCTATGTACCACCATTCCTGAGGAAGGGGACCTTTGTATTTTTTGCAGCTGATAACACAGACTTTGCCGAGGACACTCGTGATGGGAAAGGAACCACCCACGGGACGATCACTGCAGTGTACCAGAAGATTGATCCTTCTAAAGAACCTGTTGCAGAGCCTCTCATCATAGGTGATGCACAGAGTCTATCAGTCACTCCCTACCATGTAGACATACTTCACTGTGACAAGCCAAAACCGCAGCATGCCAAGAGGTCAGAACAGTTTGCCATCAGCAGGGGGATCTCAGAATCAGAAGCTGACACATCTAGGATGGGTTGTTGCATCTGCATTATCCAGAATGAAAGCAGGAGAAACTTCCAGCAATATTCCAGGCTGGGCAGGATACAACTCACTGTTGTCTGAAAGCCTTCCCTTGACACAGGTTGGAGCGTTGCCACTATTGCCAGAGGTGGTACACGAGTGGTCAACTCTGTTGACTATAATCATGCAAGCAAATCAGCTGAGGAAGTTGGCAGTTGGGGAAGATCACCCCACAGTCATTACCTTTGACATGGCCCTCTATGAGAAGGTGGTGCAGCTCCTAGATGCCAGACCTGACCTGAAACAGATGGTTGTTCCCAGACTGGGTGAGCTGCATGTCGTCATGGCTGCCCTCAGAGCTCTTGGTGCCTCCATGGAGAACTCGGGTATAGATGATGCCCGGATGGAAGCAGATGTGTATGGTCCTGCCACAACAAGGCAAATCCTGAAATGCACACACTACAAGCGAGCTCTCCATGCCCACATCTACTCGTATGTAGCACTCTATGAAATGGCTCTGGAGGAGTTCTTCAAGGACAACCCACAACTGAAATATGTGTGCCTGAAGGCAACAGAGGGAGTAGAAGCTGCCTGCTCGGAGGGTAAAGACACAAGGCTGAATCTGTGAAGCAAGTCAACAGGACCCTCCTGGAAGCCACTGCTGAAGTCATCACAGCATTCCAAGAATGGGAGGAACAAAAATCCCAGCATGCAATGTTCAAGGCCATGATGAGCTACCTACATCGGGTGGAAACAATCCTGTTCTTCGTAGCAGCAACTCGGAATGCTGACCATGAACTCCATCTGCAGGCTGGAGAAGCACTGAGCAAGCTGTTTTTTTCCATGGATCGCATCAAGTACAAAAGACTCTGGCCAAGATACATCGCAGACATGCATGACTTGAGGATCAATCACCCTCAGACCTGGGAGGAACTACACGCAGGTAATATATCCATCACCAAGAGTGTCATTCCCTTTGTGTCTGTTGGGGCAGACCACGCATGCGAACATCTGAACAAGCTGATGAAGATTCGCTCTGGGATTATTGGCATCTCTAACAATGCCAATGCCAGACAGAGATTTTTCATGGTCACACCAGAACTTTCACGTCAGTCGAAAGAGTTCAAGAGTCAATTTGACATGGAAGCTGACAGAAGCACAGAGCACCATGAGCTTGGGCCAAGTGCAGTCAAGAGGGCACATGGTACAATCGACAAGATCAAGGCAGCCATACTCAGTCATGGAAACCCCTTTACCACTGAAGGTGACAAGCTGTACAATGTAATCACACTTGCCTACATACCAGATGAGTATGTACCACAGATCTTGAATGCTGATGTCACTGGCCAGAAGTTGTATGAAGACTACGTGTCAGAGCGGATCAATGGAGATGTCAGCCTCTGGGCCCCTGTGAAGAAAGTGAACAATAAGATGTTCCTGTCTGGGAACAAGAAGATTACAGTGAAACTCAGAGACAATACTGTGGATCTGAAGGAGACCAAGGACCTGTTTGCAAGGCTGATGGTACTTGCCAGGTCAAACCGAGACATAAACCAGAAAGAGGCCATAGGAAACTATGAATTTACTCTAACACCAAGGGCACTGTTTGCTTCTAATGGAACAATCCTGCCATGCCATGACAAGTCCAAGTTAATCAGTCTCCTTGAGAAGCTGACAAGAGAAGATGTGCCCCATGAAGACCATCAGCTGCCTCAAACTGGAAGTACTACCCACCAAGATGCAATGGATACAGGATTCATAGACACCACATCTACTGATCAGCCAAGTCGAAAGATAGCACTGGTGGACGGCATGGTGCTTGTGCAGAGGCTGAGCAAAAAACCAGCCACTGTAGTGACAGTCAAGGATCTGAGTGGCTGCTTCAATGACAGACTGATGTCACTAACAAGAGACTATGATGAAATCATCCTTGTGTTCGACACATACAGGACAGATTCTCTGAAGAGTGCAACCAGAGATAAACGAAGACAAGGAAAAGCTATCCAGTACCAAGTCAGAGATGACACCAACATCAAACACATCCCACTGAGCAGGTTCCTCTCTCATGACCAGACGAAGGCCGATCTGACTGATTATCTTGCAGCCAAAATTCTAGAATACAACAGGGGATCCTCCAAGCTGATCATCACGTCAGCTTCTGGGAACACTAGGAGCAACAAAGACCTGCTCTTTGAAGAAAATAACCACGAAGAAGCAGACACGCTGCTGATCCACCAGGCTGTGCTGGCATCACGCTGATGCACAGTTGATGTTCTTCTCACCAGATACAGACATTCTAGTGCTAGTCACAGCAAACTATGATCTCTTGCTGAAGAACACATCGATTTCGATGGCCTCTGGTGTTGTGCAGATTGAACCACTGTGGCGAGCTCTAGGTAAAGAAAGAGCAAAGGTATTGCCAGCTTTCCATGCATTCACTGGGGCCGACAACACAGGCAGATTCTCCCGCATAGGCAAGGCAACCTGGCTGCAGATCTATTTAAAAGCAGACGAAGATATTATCAATGCTCTGCAGATGCTTTTGGATGAAGCAGAAGTGGCGGAAGGAATGCTGTCCACTCTGGCTTCCTTTGTATGTGCAGCCTACTCACCCAAGGGTATCAACATAAAGACAATCCCTGAACTACGATGGCATCTCTTCTGCAAACACAGGGCAGAGAGTGACAAGCTCCCTCCAACACTTGGAGCGCTGAAGCAGCATATTTTGAGGGTCCATGTCCAAACCAGGGTATGGTCACAGGCAGCCATTGCTCTTCAGGATCCGCAGCTGGACCCCCTGCACAATGGGTACTTCAGAGACTCGGATGGCATGAAACCAACAACCACAGAGGTCCTCCCAGCCCCAAAGGCCATCATTGAGATGGTCCAATGCAGATGTAAATCTAATTGTTCTTCTGGAAGATGTTCGTGCAGAGCTAATGACTTAGCCTGTACTGATATGTGTCAGTAGCCAGTGCCAGAACGATGATTCCCATGCCGTGATGGATGAAAGTGTTGATGATGATAGTGATGATGATGCATAGATGTGTATACATTTAGATGTCTAATTAAGAAGGTTGCTTATTTTCTGTGGTCACAAAATGTGCATGTCATGATGATACTGAAGTTCACAATTTTAAACTCAGTTTAATCAGTTATTGTCAATTATCTGTTAAGTCCTCAATAAAAGTTATGTTAACATGCAATTTAGTGAGTTCTACCTCATTATTGTTGGCACCATTGGATTCCTTGATCCTGAAAATGTGGGTTTAGCAGTTAAAATCAATGTTCTAGCTTATTTAGAAGTCAAGATTTTGGAAATTCCAAAATGGCCGCCATATAAACACCTGGGCAAATGGAAACATGGATTTTCTGAATCCTTATACAATATCCTTTCCAAAAATGTATAGTATTGCAAATCCCCACAAAAATCCCACAAAAGTATATAGTGAACCTGACTATACTTAACTATTTAAATAATGTGCTACTTTGTTCTTCTACCCCACTACAATTCAAAGGTTAATAGTGTACTTGCATAAGGAGCCTTCAATGCTTCATCTTCATCTAATTAAATGTAAGCAACCAATTTGCATCAGATACCGTGATACTATGCATAGTGTTAATGTTGTTTTATAACCTGGAAACTGCGTTCATGGTTTTTTATACCTTGTAGCATATTTTCCACTTCTCTCATAAGTTGATGTCTGTGAGTGTTAAGGCAAACATATCAATATTGTTTTCCAACATTTTGTTGCTGTATTATGATATTTCTCATCTTGTTTACAGCAACTTCTGATTGGAGAGAGTCCTCAACACCCAGACGAGTTCATCTCTACTGTGGTCAGATCAAGAATTGGCACCAGGGTGGAGGGAGGTGTCAGGAAGGCAAGGCCCTCCTCCTCTAAATGGCCTGGCACACTTTCACCGCCAGAACCTTCACCTTGATTGGTGGGAGCCTTTCATATGGTTTAGTGGCCGTTCCAAACGTTTTTGACAGACATTCAGAAAAAAACACAACCACATAAAAACCAACATATTAATGATTTCATAAAATACCAGAGACAGCATACTATTATTTCATGACATTTAGGGTGAGATTTTAATTGTTCAATTAAAATATACATATGTGACGTGCATTAAATGCATAGTACAACTGTTTGTTCTGGTTTAACTGCTATTATTGAATTAATATGAAAAGTTGCTGGTTTTTCTCTCCACTTATTGTTTGATTTATTTCATTGATATGAATAGTTTCTGTATTTTAGATTTTTTGTTCTTCAGATTGTTATTTTCTTTAGTAATGGATGTCTATATATTGTTTGTTTTTAACTTATTCACTTGAGTGATTTTTTAAATATTTATTACAACATTTGTAATATATATAATAATATATAGTTGTTTGATCACTTGTTCTTTCACACAAATTACTTTATTTTTGTTCACCTTTTCATTTTGTGGTTTTACAGAATATAATTTGTTAGTAATTTATTTGAAACGTTTTATATAGTTTTTTCCCCCCATGTTCTGTTTTTTGAAAATAAAATGTGCCAAATGTTACTATTTCACCAGTTCTTTTTGCATTTTCAACTTTTCCTACGAATAACATTCTACATTCAAAGCCTTAAATCTTTAACATTATACATTTGGAGTTTCATGCTACTTTTTAACATAATATTCATTCATATGGAAACCATTCAGTCATCCAAATATTCCTGATTATTCACTTTCTTCTTACACATTATATTTCAGGAATTGCATTCTCTAGTTGTAAAGTGTTACCCTTCATTGTAACAGTCGCGGGTACGTTGTGTTTATGCGTGAGGAGTGTTGCAGTAGAAAATTCCACTGTAGCGCCCGGTACATTAATGGGAAACCCTAAATGTTTAAGCACCCTCTATGAAACGTCAAGCTACCCCACAGCACCCCCAAAATAAATCTCTGGCGTTGCCACTGAGCCTGACTTGTGTTGGGGGGGGCCCAACTTTTTTTTTTCTCCAAAGGGGGGGGCCTGACAGAAAAGGTTCTGGAACCACTGCCATAAAGGATTGCCTGGCCCCGTTGGAATTGCCTCAAGACCGGGAAACATTCATTTCCATGGCCACTCGAGTGGATAATCGCCTCGGAGAGAGGGAGAGAGAGAAGCGTTGAGCCACACGTAGACCTCCAAGCCACCAGGGGTGTTCTCCTGGGAACTCTTCGTCATGGATTCCACCGGCCGCCACAACTCCAGGAACAGCGCCTCCACAGGCACGGGAGGAACCCATGCAGCTGGGAAGAACCAAGATTTCCCCAGAGGAAAGACAGCGTCGACTACAGGAGGGAAGCTGTTTCTACTGTGGACGTCCCAGTCATCATGTCCGGCAAAAACTCAGAGACTACACCAGTTAATGGTTATGATGAGTATCCTGAGTTGTCAAAGATCCCTGCATGTTACCACGATCTGAAAGAGGTATTTAACAAAACCAAGGCTCTGTCACTACCTCCACATCGCCCTTTTGATTGTGCTATCGATCTGCTACCCGGTGCACCCATTCCTAAGGGACGCCTTTATTCCATCTCCGGACCAGAGCGAGGGGCCATGGATGAATACATCAGCGTTTGAACTGCTTCAGTCCGCTAAGATTTTTACCAAACTCAACCTCAGACATGCTAATCACCTGGTCAGGATAAGATAAGGGGACGAGTGGAAGACGGGATTTAATACCCCCAGTGGACATTATGAGTACCGGGTCATGCCCTTTGGATTATGTAACGCTCCTGCTGTCTTCCAGACCTTCGTCATTGACATTCTAAGAGACTTCTTGAATGTCTTTGTGTATGTATATCTGGATGACATATTCATCTTTTCCCCAGACAGCCAAACCCGGGTTCCACAGGTTCGTCACGTCCTCCAGAAGCTACTGGAAAACTACTTGTACGTCAAAGCCGAGAAGTGTGAGTTTCACGCAGACACCGTTTCTTTTCTGGGACACATTGTAACCACCAACCAGGTACAGATGGACCCTTCCAAGGTTAGTGCTGTGGCTAATTGGCCCACATTAACCAACAACAAAAAGGTGCAACAGTTCATAGGGTTTGCAAACTTTTATCGTAAGTTCATCCGGAACTTTAGCTCTGTAGCCGCTCCTCTGCATAATCTCACTTCCTCCAAAGTCTCCTTTCAGTGGAGTGCCCAGGCTGAGACCGCCTTCCGGACTCTTAGGGAGAGATTCACCTGTTCTTACCGTCCCAGACCCCCAGCGACAATTCGTGGTGGAGGTGGACGCCTCCAACGTGGGAATAGGAGCAGTGTTGTCCCAGAGATCCACCAAGGACAACCGGATGCATCCCTGCGCATACCTGTCCCGTAAATTATCCTCAGCTGAGCGAAACTACGATGTAGGTGACAAGGAGTTACTAGCGGTCAAGGCAGCATTAGAGGAGTGGAGACACTGGCTAAAGGGGGCGGAGCAACCCTTTATTGTCTGGACAGACCATAAGAATTTAGAGTATATCAGGAAAGCCAAGAAACTGAATTCACGTCAATCCCGCTGGTCTCTGTTCTTTAACAGATTCAATTTCTCGATTTCCTTCCGACCGGGTACTCAGAGAAAAAATAAATGTTTTTTTAGAAGCGCAGACTTAGAGGGGCTAAAAAGCTGGAGGCTGAGACGATGGTGCACCCAGATGGCCACGGAAAGTGCTCAGTGGCTGCAGGTACTTGCAAGGCTTTATGACTGTGGAGGGGGAGGTGGTGGATGTCAGTTTTTTCTTGGCTTCTGTTATTAAGATGGGATAAAGTACTGTGTTGTGTGCTCTCCATACACTTCTGGAGCAGGTTGTGTTTTGAAGATTCTCTTCTGTGGCTTCATTCTTGAAGAAATAATAATATAAAGTTCGGTTATTGTATAGTTATAAAACAAAGAATAACATTTAATCAAAACAGCAGTCGACGGAGTTAGGTGTGGCAAGGACTACATCCCAATGAGGGAAATGCAATATACAAACATACATATATACATATACATATATACATCGGTTCATTTTAACTGATGATTCCATTTTTTATCAAACTTTTTTGGTTTTGAGATTACAATAATGCTTCGGTATTTGTGACATAACATAGGATGCTGTAATCTTATCTTTAGCATGATTCATGGACGATGAATGTGACTACTTTAAGGGAGACCCCATTAACATTGGTGAACTGGTTAAGGTCACCTATGAAGAGATTAATAGAATAGAATATGGCCCACAGATGCAGTCCACAATTTGTACAAAACTGGAGGTACTTTGTTTTAGCTTTTTTATTTTTGGACACAATTTTAGAATGCAGTGATATTTCGTCTTTTTTTATTGTTAATAAATTCATGGAAACCCTTTTTATATTATTGTTTTATGAGTATGTAAAACATTTTTATTGAAAAATTGATCCCCTGGGGGAAAATATAAATAAATAGGGTGATTGACTAAAGGCCCTGACACACCAAGCAGTCACCAGAGAACTCGCCGACGCCGGCTGTTGCGTCGCCGTGTTCTCCTGCGTCTTGGCCGTGTGTCGCACTGGAACACACGGCAAAGACTTCAGCCGAGCACGTACGAACGGCGCATGCGTGAGTGGCAATAACTCTCCTTACCAGCAGGCGGCGGTAGTGTGTATTCGTCATTCAAAAGAGGCAACAACCGGAAGACAGAGAAGAAGAACAGATTGTGATATAAACAAACAACAAATAGCGTGTGCGTTCCATTTTCACTCTCGTCCATCGAAAACATGTTTCGTGCGGTACTGGAGCTATCAGCCATTGGAGTGTTGCTTGTGGAAGACATTGTCAAGCAACCGTTTCGCTTCTCATGCACTGATTGGCTAGCTGAACAGCCAATCAGAGTGATTTCTTTGTCCGACTGCCTGTGGCTGACGCACGGCCGATTCAACATGTTGAATCGGCCGTGCGTCGGCCATGAGAGGCCAAATAAGGCGTGTCACGGCCGACGGTGCGGGACACACCAAATTGAGTTTGGGCGACAGGGCACGCTTCGTCGTCCGACTAACGAAAACGGCCGATTTCGGCCTGGTGTGTCAGGGCCTTAAGGCTGTAGAACTGGACTAAACATATTTGGGATTTAAAAAAAAGATTATGGTTTTGGTAAAATAAGTATTTTTAACTAAGTAGTTATGTGATTTAGGAACATACACAATGAAGTTACATAGGAACGGAGTTACGTACGAATAAATGTTGTTACCAACTTTACTTAAAATAACTCAACGTGTTTTAGTATCGCACACAAATGTAAGGGTGTTCTTCTGAAAGTCATCATTTCTACGAACTTCTAGAGGTCGCAGCGTCAGTTAAAAAAACAAACATATATGGGCTTAACAATGTGTTTGTTACATAAGTATTGTATTGGTGGTTTTATGCTTTTAGATAATGTTAAGTTAAGGCAATTGTAGATAGAGGGACTCATGTGATCCTTTTAACAATGAAGTCTTTGATGGCAGTTGGTTAATGTCTTCTAACTTCACAGCCCTTGATTAGATGAAGGAACTACATGTTCCAATAGTGTGTTAACTTGCTGACTCTATCAGCACTAAAACAATGTATTTATGAAAGTCATGTCCCTTTGTATTATTTTATCTAATGTATTACCTGCAGGTATTGGGGTTATGTTAATCTTAGTCACAGCCCTCTGCTTTCGTCATGCCATCTCATGAGACGTGACGCGCTGCATGTGACACCTTTACTTCACTTAGAACTCGGAGTCTTCAGGGGCAGACCTGGAACCACTGCTGTGAGGAAGATCAACCGTCAGACATCTCATCCTATTTTCCTCCTCTGAGTCATTCCACATCCACCGTGAGTCCCCTAATCTCTTCCTCCTAACTTACACACTTTGGAACAGAATCATAACGTTTTGGAAGGAACCACTTTTACTTAAATCAATCATTCAATCAATGTTTATTTATATAGCCCAATATCACAAATGTTACATTTGTCTCAGTGGACTTCACAGTTTGTACAGAATATCAGTATGACAATACGACACCCTCTGTCCTGGCTTAGACCCTCTGTCCTTAGACCCTCTGTCCTTAGACCCTCTGTCCTTAGACCCTCACATCGTACAAGGAAACACTTCCAGAGAAACCCCACAGTTTAAAGGGGAACATGGGAGAAACCTCAGGGAGAGCAACAGAGGAGGGATCCCTCTCCCAGGACGGACAGACGTGCAATAGATGCCGTGTGTAAAAGAAAGATAATACATTTGCAACATAGGTAGTCCAAATGTTTGGAAATGCATGTGTGTATAATAGGAAGATGAATCCACGAGGACATCCATCCAGGACTTATGATCCAGGACCACAGCAACAGCCACGACTCAAGATCCAGGGCTCGCGATCCAGGACACAGGACTGCAGCAACCGGATCATCCATGACTCCGGATCCCGGCGTATATAGACACCAAAAAGAAAGAAATTTGGGGAAGCTGGGTTAATCGGAACATGAGAGAAGGAAGAAGTAAGATGTCCCCCGACAAACTAAGCCTATATCAGCAAAACTAGGGGCTGAATCTAATCAGCCCTAACTATAAGCTTTATCAAAAAGGAAGGTCTTAAGCGCACTCTTAAAAACGGATAGGGTTGAAGATTTTGAAATGCACACATTTTCAAGGGTATACGTATACAATTCTTTGCTAAAGTAAGAGGGTAAGTTTGGCATATGCCGTTTATTTAGCAAATGATACAGTTAGTACCATACGCATTATGTTAGTATATTAATAAAAAGGTCTGATTGACAACATATTTGGACTTTTCCTCTGATCCCATTTTGCTGTCGGTTGGGTAATCCTTATTTCTGCAGCTGTTTCGTTGTAGAAGCAGACAGTGTTGTACTTTTGCCCAAATGAGGATTTGGCACCTTGTCAAATATTTGTTAAATCACAACCCCGCATGAAACACATCATTTAGTTTTACCACACAATAAAAAGACTGAAATAATACACCGGAAATAAACCCAACGCCAAACACCAAGATGAAAGTTAATTTCACACAGGATCACACACTCTGCATGTGAGTTCATTATGTCTGTCTATAATTAGAAATGGGTTAGAGGGGAAGCCATCTTGTCTCTGTCTGTCACATTATCTATGACTGAGCACCTGACAGTCGCTGTGATTCATCTGCTGGATATTACATTTCCATAATCCCACTCAGACTCTGTCTCTCTGTTACTCTCCTCTTTACATCCTTCTTTTACTTTATTACATTCTATTCATTGTGATCACCATCACCACCACTGGGAGGGCAGAGGTCAAACTGCTGCTGGGGGGGTCAGGGCTTCACTTGAGCTCACATTCATATGGTAGATGCTTGCTAGAGGTTAGCGTGTGATGCTACATGGCTAATGGCCAGGGACGTGCACAGGTACGGGCTAATGTTGCCCGGGCAACGGCCCGTTTGGCCTTTTTGGCTGACCTGCCCCTCTGGAGAGAGCGAGAGCTTGTTTTTCTTTTTTCTGTTGTGGCCGAATCAACATGATGAGCCCACAATTAGTATTGTAGCGTCTCGCTGCGGGAAACACACTTTGTCAGCGCTGGTGCGTTAAGACCACCTCAGTGTCGGATTTTGGAAACTTGATTTTGAGTTGCCTCATGGCAGTTAGGGTATAAGGGACAAACCAGGGGACTTTACTTCCTCTTGATACCGTCGGTTATTTACAAACAAACACCTAAATATAGCCTACTTGTTGTTGTTGTTGTTGTGCTTCTGTGTCTTTTCATCTGTAAACTCCCTCAACCCTCTCTCTCTTCTCTTGATCGCCCTCTCTCTCTTCTCTTGATCGCCCTCTCACAGGTGAACAGTTCACTGCCCGCTTCATTGTAGGATTTCTGCCATGTCTCTACCACTTTAGTTTGACCATCTCTGTTACTAAGTTATGGAATACTAAATAAATAAGTAATTAGATACCTTACCATCACTGCGCTCATAAAGAATGATAAGAATAATGCGTATTGAACTGGTTTAATTAATTAGTGAGTTTATTTAAGGTAATTAGTGAGAGGCCCTATTTTATCAGTATGTCTGCACAGCAGTTACAAAGGTCAAACTACATTAGAACAGGATTGTCCCCATGTCTTTAATAGTTTCTAACATTAGATATTTTAATGAGATATGGACCGCAAAACAAAAAATGTCCCTGGTTTTCATTTTTAAACATTTTTAAAAAGTAGTCGCCTTAGCTTATTTTGTTATGAGATGATGAATGTGAATTACTCTTCAATTCAGTTGATGTAATAATAGTTTGGTTTCTTTTACATTAAAAACAAGTTACAATTTTCAAACGGTCTTATGCTTTTTTTCGGGGTGCCCTTTTTCCAGTTTAGAGCAATAGCCCCTCCAAATGTCTGTGCACGTCCCTACTAATGGCTCAGAGAGTGGTGCAGGAATGAGTCCTAAAACCCAGACATGACTTAGAATTGAACCACTTCTGGTCCCCCGTCTTGAATCCATGGGTTTTTAAACATGTTTGTAGGTAGCTGACGGAGATAAGATCTGTGTTTGACACAAGCTTAAAAGGTGTTCATGTTTTGTTTAATGGAAAAATCCCAGTGCTTTTTGTCAAGGGACCTCTCTCAATCGAAAACAATTATAAACTGTTATACATTTTTTATACTGGGATATTTTGGGTTTAGTGTTTGCCTAACACTCTACAGTGAGTGTTGAATTCTTTCAATTTATTTTCAAAATGTGTATTACGGTTACCATTCATATTTGTCTTTTGCAACGACGCAACCAAAGAGGGACGTTATTTATTGCCACACGTGACATGGGTATTCAGTACTTGTTCAAAATAAATGTACGGCTTTGTACCAGAAATATAAATATCTAACATGTTTTATTCCTTAGACCGAGTAGCATTTCAGATTATTTGAAGACAATTTAAAAAATGACTGCAATAACAGCTTTTTCATTTTTGTATTTATGGCCTTTTCTCCTATTTTCTTCTATTTTTTACTCCAAAAATAGTATCAACCGAGATCAAATACAACATTTTGCAAACAGAATCAAAAACAAATAAGGGTAATATTAGTTTGGTGCTTATGGTAATTAACGATAGAATGAAATAGCTCAGACACGGGATGCAAAATAGGTGAAAACACAACTTTTTTTTTTTAATAAGCATATAGATTTCTATAAAAAAAAACTCCATATAATTTGTAATCCATCGTTTTAGATATTTACATGTAGCTAGCTTAAAATGTATAAATGTTAGACCATTAATACAGTCCCACATGCTACACATGTAAAGCCTATCGATACTTGTTACGTCCCGGCTCGTGGAAAGTAACATAGGACCAGTTGTTTTTTTTACCGGGGGAGGGACAGAAAGCTGGCATCCAATGGCGTCTGGGCAACGGCACAGCTCATATACATAGAACACACACAGCTGCAAACACTCAGACAGGTTAATGAGCAGGTAGAAGGCGGAGGCCGTAACAATACTGTAAAGCACATACATCATTTATCAGTTCTGATGTTATGCTTTGCTTGATTCACATGTTAATATTATAATGTATTTCTGCTGAAGGAAGAGTATTCTAATATTTCAAATAATGTAACATGTACCATAATAATAAAAGAAGAAGAACTTAGCGCTCATCATTATCAAATATGTGTTTTACTTCAATCAAAAAGAAGATGCAGTACTATGCATTCAGGCAGGCAAGCTGGTTGTCTCACGAGCTAAATTAAAGGGGTGTGTGTGTGTGTGTGTGTGTGTCAGATTAATGACGTGTGAACCTTGCGAGATTCTAAATGAACACACACTGTTTATCTATGGCACGCTGCCGCAAAGTGCTTCGTCAGGCAAGATGGCAACTTCAAAACGGTCCCTCAGTAACTGTCAATTAAACATCAGAGCTAGAAAGAGCGGGGAGGTGTTGAGAGTTTTTAAGTTCCTACCAATTACAACATGCAACAAATGTCTTATTTTATTATCGACTGCCAGTGTTCTTTAAAGGACACCTGGGCAGAGCATCATGTTTGAATGGGTTCTATTTCTTGCTGTTCAGAAATGGTCAAATCCAATGAATTGGAAGAAAAGGTTTTCAGCTTCTTGTCAGTTCTTAAAAAGGCAGTTCTGTTCAGCCTCAACAGAAAACATTGTGTCATTGATGAAGGCTTACTTTACTTCTTTGTACCGAGTCCATGCATATGTTGGAAAGGTGTGTTCAACTAAGACTAATGTCAATTAATATAAATAGTTTGGCAGTTTCATTTAAGCAGGCTTTTGTTACGAAGCCAACATAACAGTGTGTTTTGTCATGGCTCGTTGGTCTAGGGGTATGATTCTCGCTTCGGGTGCGAGAGGTCCCGGGTTCAAATCCCGGACGAGCCCAAGATACATAGGTGTGGAGCAGGTCTAGATTAGGTCAGATCATTGGAAAGAAAGCATCACTACAGTCTATATCTTCAAATGTAATAAAGATAGGAATAAAATATATATTTTTGATTTGGCAATGAACCATCCCTATTAGATCCTCAAAAGATAACAGACATCTGATGAGAAGAAGATTATTTCGATGAGTAGGTTTTAGAAAACTGTCCTTTATATATGTGTCAGAAGACAATCCAAGCAGCAGCTTTTGGAAGTGCTGCTGGAGTTTAGCTTTAAATAATGTAAGCACACTATCCGGGGGCAAAACGTCGTATTGACTGGTTCAATCCCCAGCCACACCACCTCTGGCTTGATCGAGCTAACTGACAAACAGTGTAGGTATATTGATGGCAAGCCAGTGAGGGGTCATGTGGGGTTGGGTCTGAGGGGGTAATGTGAACCTCTGTGTGTGTGTGGCCTCCCATTGAGACTCCGTGCTGCCAGTTGAAGAGAGGCAGCTATAAGGCAAAGCCTGATCTCAACCTCTAAAAGCCAACAGCCACCAAAAGGAGCACAACAATGTTAACTAATTATTTTGTTAATCTATATGGATATGTCATTATTTAACCACTTATTTTGTGCTACTTGTAGTTTGTTTAAGTCTTTTTCTGCAGCACTAGACCAAATAGCCAAACAATAATCAATCTGTAGATATCGTAGATTAAGAAACACTGCTCTTCAGATGATGTTCTTCCAGTTATACAGACTGACCACCTTAGTAAGGTCGAGCAGCTCAATTGGGGCCATGAGCTTAGAAAGAATAGTGTGTCCATCATTACATAATTATAGAGCTTCATTTGACAGAGGTTGCTACTGCATTTCAGTTTCACATCTCACACACACATTCACATCTCACACACACATTCACATCTCACACACATTCACATCTCACATTCACACACACATTCACATCTCACATTCACATCTCACACACACATTCACATTCACACACACACATTCACATCTCACACACACATTCACATCTCACACACACATTCACATTCACATTCACACACACATTCACACATAAAGCCATAGTGAGAATTGAGCAGGGTAGAAAAAGGGAATTATTAGAAGTGACAGTCATGCATCAGGAAATGACTGAGCAGCAGGTGTTGGTATGCACGCAGATACATACACAATTAATATAGAGACCAGGGTCCAATTAAGACCATTAGGCTTCTTCTGAAGAAACGTGACTCATTCAATTTAAGGCCAAATGATCCAGGCTTGTTAGATTGTGAGTTTTGTAGGGAAGTGGCTCCCTTTCCCAGAAATGCAGAGGCTCGTCTCTCACTTGCTCTCTGGCCCATAATAATCTCTCTTGCCCTCAGGGCAGAGCCAACCTTTAGGCTTCGAGATGCACGGTGCATGCTGATGTGTGTGTAATGTTTGATCATGCTGATGTGGAAATGTGTGTTCGCATACTGAAAGTGCACACATGTTTGCGTGTGGGTTTGTGTGCATTCTCTTGGTTACAAAGTTTATTTGAGAGACAATTTGAGAAAAATAATGTTTCCACTCAAATGGTTTATACCTACCCTTGAATTTAGGTTTGAGGTTAGGATTAGGATTAGTTGGTTCCCTATGTATTAAGGCTTGGTCCGTATTACAGCGAATTAAAAACAACCTCAACCTAAAGCAGTTTACACTGTTTGATTAGGCTCTGCCCTACGAAGGCTAAAGCTATTTTATCATGGTCATTAAGTTTTAATGTTACTAACATATTAACGCAGGTTGGGATGAAGAGCACATGTTGAGCAAAACCATGTGGAAATCAGCAGCAGAACTGGTTCAGCAGTTATAGACAGGGCTGCACATAACTGGTGCGCATGCGCACCCCCGCCAAAAAAGCGCACCGGGTCATTTGAAAAAAGGCGCATTTGCATACCTGCATATGAACTGGTAAGAAAAAAATGTCCAAGAAGCAAGCCACGTTGAGTAGTTACTTTGGTACTCCACCCCCATCCAAAAAACGTCAGACTGAATCTGCTCAAACAAAACGTGTATTCGCAGAGAAGTGGCTGCAGGATGTAGGCTGGCTCCAAACCGATGACGAGCGCACTGAGAGCATGTGAATATAGCTGACAAGTGCAGCCAGGATAAGAACCCCAATCGCCCCTTCCACAGGTGGCAGGATGAACTCAATGAAGAACATCGCCAAGCTCTGAGTAATGTGTTTCTGTTGGCCTTTCACAAAGCCAAACATGCACGTCCTATGCGTTCATATGAGGAGGACATTGCGCTGCTCAAGAGGCTTTAAGTTAATGTTGGGACTGCTTATCATTGGAGAGGAGGGGGATCCCGCATCATGGAGACCATCTCACGGGCAATCAGTTCAGAGTTGTATGAAAAATTGAAGGCAGCTGCATTTTGGGGTGTACTTTTTGATGGATCAGAAGACATAACAACAGTAGAGCGGGAAATTGTGTACATTGTGTCTGTGGGTAGCAAGGGAGAGTTTAGCTCAGATTTCCTTGGGTTCATTAAGTTGGGTGTGAAACAAACGGCACAGGACATAACAGACGGGCTGGAGCAAGTCTTCCATGCTTGTGGCTTAGGGGATGAGTGGAGGACGAAGTTGGTGTATGTATGCACAGACGGAGCTGCAGTAAACGTTGGAGTTTACAACGGGGCCGTCCCCAAACTGCGTAAACTGGTGGCGATTGGGGATTCCCTTGTGTATATTCTGTGTACCGCCCACACCCTTGAGAACTGTGCCAAGTCAGCTGATCGCATGGTTCCATACTGTGAGACATTTAATAGCTCCGTTGTCAAGCTGCTACGGTTTTATTTACAGAAAGGGGGCACCAAAAGAACAGAACAACTTAAGATGATATGAGAATGAGAATGGCATTGCCTTTGTAAAACTAGGAACGTTTCACAACATTAGATGGTGTGCATGGAGACAAGAGACTCTTTTGAAAATATGGAGGCTATTACCTGCCATTCAATCTCAAGTGGCTACAAGTGATGACAGTGACCTAAAACATGTCTGCACAGAGCGTTTTAAGTGTTTCCTAGCCAACATGCATGACACTGGAAACATTTACAGTTCACCTCCAAGTTCCAGCAAGAGAATTTGACTATTGGTGAATGCAAGGATGAGCTCATGGTACATACCGGACAGCTGACACTTCAGCTTGACAGTGAAGGCAAGTACAGGAAAGAGACTGTTTCAAATGCTGATTCTGACAGGGACAAGGTTCATCTATTGAGAGGTCTAATTCAGGAGTTTGAAAGCCTCAAGTCATGTGATCCATTTTTAATGTTTGATCCTTCAACTTGGCCTAAAGAAAAAAAAGATCTCCACAGTTTAGGCAACACAACACTGAGTGACATTCTTCAGAAACATGAGGCCACCCTGTCTGTCGACAGAGACTCCGCTGTAAGAGAATGGATGCTTTTAAAGCAAGCAGGAAAACGTTTGGCAGCGTTCTCTGTGTATGACTTGGTCAACATAGTGAAGACAAGCAATCCAGAAAGATACTCCAACATTCAGAAAGTCCTGCTGTTGTCCCTTACACTGCCCTTGAGCAGTGCTTCATGTGAGAGGGGATGTTCACATCTTAATATAATCAAAAGAAAGTTCAGATCCTGCCTGTCAGACTCTCGCCTCTCATCCCTGATTACATCCACTTGTCTAAGATGACAACAGAGACTTTCGACCCAAAACCAGCTGTTGACTTGTGGATGCAAGCAGCTAATCGCAGACTCAACCAGAGAGAAAGAAGTAGGCCTACATCATCAGCTACCATGTCTGACAGAGAGGAAGGCAGTGAGGAGAACAGTCAGGAGGGGAGTGATGACAGCGTGTAGGATTACTGGTCGTGCTAATGTTGTCCTGTGTTCACCTCTGCATGTGTGTTCAGTGTTCACCTCTGCATGTGTGT
>CALSBZ010000163.1:297950-330268 GCA_943591055.1 Gobionotothen gibberifrons | reverse complement strand
CTTCAATAAATATGGTATAATCTTCAATAACGTCACTATTATGCAGTGGAGTGCTACCAAACTCACTACACACAGGTAAGAAATATTTGGCACCACATGACATACACATAATCAATTGAAATCAAAAGCAAAGCATTTGAGTAATAGAGTCTCTTGGTTCCTTTTTTTAAAGGTGACCGGTTTGAGCCAGTTTGGGAGGCTCACTAAAATAGCTCAACTTGTTCTAGTGCTCCCTCACTCTAATGCCGACGCGGAGAGGGTTTTCTCGATGGTTGGACTGAACAAGACAAAAACTAGGAACAGCTTGGTCCTAGATGGAACACTGTCCTCCATCATGACAGTGAAGATGGCAGGCCTGGAACCAAACTGTTTCAGATGGGAGCCACCAACCCCAGTGCTGAAGGCCTCAAAAACTGCCACCAACACTTACAACAAAAAACACACACACACACACACACACACACACACACATCCCTTCACTAAGAATGAAATAAATATGTTTTTATTTGTATGAATGTATGTGTCATTTATCAGATACGACCACCGTCCCCACCCAAAGCCCCGCCGCTGCCAAAATCTCACTCTGAACTCTGTTCAAAACTTGAGAGCCCTGAAACCATCTGTCTTCACATCTTCAGAAAAATTATGACAAATGTGTGCGTCAGGTGACTTAAATCATGACAGCTGTTTCTACACGTACCACTATTGCGGTAAGCATGTTGTAACTTCCGGTTGTTGTCAGTCATCTCCGGGGATCCTGTGAGCCTGTTCTGCTGCTAATAGCTTATTATCTTAACTTAATCGATCGTTTTAAAACTCTTGATCACGGCAACTGCCTGACGTTGTAATCACACGTTACTACAGCTTAAGCACTCACAACTCTCCTTTTAGCGACTGTAACTCCACAGTTGCCTACACTCTTTTCGGGTTTGCTAACGGTAGCTACTTTAGCTACTTTAGCTTGATAGCTAGCCATGGCTCCTTCTCCACACTCGGGTGCTACTTCCTGCTCTACCTGTCTCATGTTTGGTTACTTCCCTGCCTCCTTTACTGGTACCGGTATATGTGTTAAATGTAGTATAGTTGTTAGGTTGGAGGCGGGAATCATAGCCATAGAAGCCCGGCTCTGCATCTTAGAAAGTAACTCAGCTACAGTAAAGCCCATGCTAGCCGGTGCGGACTGGCAAAAGGTAGCTCCTATTAGCCGTCCCCCGACACCTCCCGAGCAGCAGGGAGACTGGGTGACTGTTGGACTGTTTCCACTCGGACTTTAATACAGCTACACCATTGTTTGGTTTCCATGGTAACGCGCGCAACTGAAAGTCTGAGAGGGTGAGGCAGATTGTCACAGAAAACAGAACAATAATCGACAACTCCACCCTCTGCTCACTCCTTTCCTGTCAAATACAGGTCCAGCCCACACATATGCTCCATTAAGGATGGTGCTTCAGGCCGCAAGGCAGTGCACTTACAACTACAATACGCATGTTAATGTTAATCTAATACAGCTCCGGCAAACCACTAGCACCCCCCCCCACCCCCCGCGGTGGTTTTGAAATGCTCCCGATTTCTGAGGTCTCAAGGTTGGCAAGTATGCAGGAAGCACACCAGACCACGTTAGTATGCTGAACAATCCCAGTTGCAGATTTGCGGAATGGACAAGAAAATATGGAAGGATAGACACAAAAGTGGCAGCTTTCATGAAGTAACTCAGTCCACTTCACAGTGACGTCACACACTGCAAGGCGGTTTGAAATCAGAAAACTGATGCTAAAATTCAATAAAGAGGATTACTTTCTGTACAAAATTAAACTTTTTGGTTTAGTTTGAGTTATGATTGTTAGAATTACCCACATGATTCTTGCTTGATAACTGAGTTGTAAAAGTGTTAAAGAGAGAGCCGGTGTTAAAAGTTGAACAACAGAGAAAAATGAAATCCAGATTCCAGTTAGACCAACAAATGACGTTATTTGGGACAATGTTTCGACGGCGAGTGTTTTCATTAGGATGATGTTTCTGCTTACAGTTTGCCATCCCATCGATTTGACCTACCTCACTGCAACACACAGCCTTTTTATGTTTAGTGTGTCCTTTCTCCCTGTTACCTTAAGATAAGATAAGATGGAACTTTATTGATCCCAATTTGGGAAATGTTTGTTAATACAAATTCAAAGACTAAAAATAAAAAAATAAATACATTTGTGTTTCAGAATGGAAAACTGCATAGTCTTTAATAAAATGCTTACATACATAAATACATAAAATGTTAAATACAATAAAAACACAATAAATATAATAATAATAAATTACATTTATAAAGCGCTTTTCCTGGTGCTCAAAGCGCATACAAGCAAGTAAAACAAAATAACAACAAAAGTAGAAAGTGCTAAGCTAGGAGGAATAAGGGCAAGGGGTTAGTTGATTAGGAGTTGAAGGCAAGAGTGAAAAGGTGAGTTTTGAGGGATTGTTTGAACGACGTGAGAGTGTTGGCGGATCTGACGTGGCTGGGGAGGGAGTTCCAGAGTGTGGGGGAGGCTGCTGCGAAGGCCCTGTCACCCCAGGTCCGGAGCTTTGTCCTGATGGGCTGCAGTAGGTTAGCTTCAGCAGACCTGAGGCGACGGGTGGGGGAGTGTCGTTGGATGAGGTCACAGAGGTAGGGGGGGGCAAGGTTGTTGAGGGCTTTGAAAGTGAAAAGTAATATTTTAAAGTCAATGCGGTGTTTGATGGGGAGCCAGTGGAGGTCATGGAGGATAGGGGTGATGTGGTCGGAGCGTCGGGTGGAGGTGAGCAAGCGGGCAGCTGAGTTTTGGACATACTGAAGTTTTTTTTGTGTGAATGCAGGTGATCCAAAAAGTATGCTGTGTCAGTAATCCAGTCGGGATGTTATAAAGGCATGGATCAGAGTTTCAGCAGCGGTCGATGAGAGGGAGGGTCTAATGCGGGCGATGTTCTTTAAATGGAAGAATGCGTTTTTTGTGACCTGGTTGACATGAGGGAGGAAAGTGAGGGTGGGGTCAAGGATGATGCCAAGGTTACGGATGTGAGTGGAGAGGTTGACAATGGAGCCATCGATGGTAAGAGAAAAATCTTGGGTTGAGCGGGTAAGTGAGTTTGGGCCAATGATTATAAGTTCCGATTTGTCACAGTTAAGTTTTAGAAAATTGTTTTGCATCCACATTTTTATGTCAGTGAGGCAGGTGCTGAGCTGGGAGTGTGTGGTTGGAGAAATTGATTTTGTTGAGAGGTAGAGCTGTGTGTCATCAGCATAACAGTGGAACTGGAGTTGGTGTTGACGGAGGATTTGTCCAATTGGAAGGATGTAGATGATGAAAAGAAGGGGACCAAGTACAGAACCCTGAGGGACGCCATGATTGACGGGGGCAGTGGGGGATTTGGAGTTGTTAATGGAGATGATATGATTATAATAATAATAATATTATAATAATTATTATAATAATAAAATATGATTTCTTGAAGACTTCAGATGTCAGATGTAGCCCAACCTGCAGCGATGCAGGTCTTACCGGGGGTGCCTTGGGAGGTGCAGCTGGTCCGTCTTGAACTGCACCCTGAGGTGCTGGAGGAGTCTCTTCTGACGGGCTGAGGAAGCCGTTCACTCCGCGTGTCTCGGCCCGTGGACCCTCTGAAGGAGATTTGGAGGGAGCGACGGTGGCGGCTAGTTCTGCGGCTTTTTCTTTGACAGGCTTCACGCTTGACCCTGAGAGGGAGAAGTAAGCAGTATTTGATGGTGAAGCTTAAAACCAATATTATCTTATAAATGTGGTGATGTCTTAATATGTGCAAACGCTGCATGAAAATAAAATGCTCTCCATGCAAACAACCGCTAATATAGCTCGACAAAGCAACTAATCGAAGGAGCTATAGCTTATCAAGGTGGCAGAAAGCACAAATAAAAAGCAAAGGTAAAAGCGGCAAGGCTGTGTTGTGGCTCGCAGTAAAGTGGCTCGGGAGCGGAGCTAGGAACTGCGGATGGAGGCCACAGTCTCTTGTCCTTACCAGATGGGAGGGTATGTTTATGTTTAGTGTGTCCTTTCTCCCTGTTACCTTAAGATAAGATAAGATGGAACTTTATTGATCCCAATTTGGGAAATGTTTGTTAATACAAATTCAAAGACTACAAATAAAAAAATAAATACATTTGTGTTTCAGAATGGAAAACAGAGCATTCAAAAAAAGATCTGCAACATTTCCTGCACACTGCATAGTCTTTAATTAAATGTTTATGAATACACAGTAACATACATAAATACATAACATATTAAATACAATAAAAACACAATAAATATGATTCGAAATATGATTTCTTGAAGACCGCAGTGTCTTCACCAGATACCTGTGGGTGTAGCCCAACCTGCAGCGACGCAGGTCTTACCGGGGGTGCCTTGGGAGGTGCAGCTGGTCTGTCTTGAACTGCACCCTGAGGTGCTGGAGGAGTCTCTTCTGACGGGCTGAGGAAGCCGTTCACTCCGCCTGTCTCGGCCCGTGGACCTGTTCTGCTGCTAATAGCTTATTATCTTAACTTAATCAATCGTTTTAAAACTCTTGATCACGGCAACTGCCTGACGTTGTAATCACACGTTACTACAGCTTAAGCACTCACAACTCTCCTTCTCTTAGCGACTAACTCCACAGTCGCCTACACTCTTTTCGGGTTTGCTAACGGTAGCTACTTTAGCTTGATAGCTAGCCATGGCTCCTTCTCCACACTCGGGTGCTACTTCCTGCTCTACCTGTCTCATGTTTGGTTACTTCCCTGCCTCCTTTACTGGTACCGGTATATGTGTTAAATGTAGTATAGTTGTTAGGTTGGAGGCGGGAATCATAGCCATAGAAGCCCGGCTCTGCATCTTAGAAAGTAACTCAGCTACAGTAAAGCCCATGTTAGCCGGTGCGGACCGGCAAAAGGTAGCTCCTATTAGCCGTCCACCGACACCACCCGAGCAGCAGGGAGACTGGGTGACTGTTCTGAAGGGGCATAACGCGAAACCCGCAGGTCACCACCAACCCGTTCACCTATCTAACAAATATTCCCCACTCAGCGAGACACCCGCTGAGAAGCCAACTCTGGTTATTGGTAGCTCTATTATGAGACACGTGAACTTAGAGACCGAAGCCTCCACAGTCACATGCATTCCGGGGGCCAGAGCGGGCGACGTTGAGGCGCATCTTAAACTGCTGGCTAAGAATAAACGTAAATACAGTAGGATTGTTATTCACGTCGGTGGTAATGATGTTCGTTTACGCCAATCAGAATGCACCAAAGTTAATGTGGCGTCGGTGTGTAGATATGCTAAAACAATGTCGGACACCGTAATCTTCTCTGGCCCCCTCCCCAATCTGATCAATGATGACATGTATAGCCGCATGTCATCATTTCAGCGCTGGTTGTCTTGGTGGTGCCCAGCAAACAATGTGGGCTTCGTAAATAATTGGACAGCCTTCTGGGGAAAACCTGGTCTGATTAAGAGGGACGGCATTCATCCTACTTTGGAAGGTGCAGATCTCATTTCGGCAAACATTTCAGGGCTTTGTGGACTTAATCCATGACAAACTGGAGTTGAGACCAGGAGGCGGAGTCGCAGTCTTACACGCTTCTCTGCGCTCTCTCCTAGGCAGTCACCCATAGGAATCCCGAACCCAATAAAATACCCAATATTAACGGTGTGTGCGTCTGCCCAAGGACAATTTAAGGTAAAACCTAATAGAGGTGTCACACATAACTTAATAAAAGTAAATGTAACAACTACTACAGTGCAACAAAACAGGAAGATTAAATGTGGTCTCTTAAACATAAGACCTCTAGCATCTAAAGCTATATTGGTAAATGATTTAATATCAGATTATAATATTGATATATGCTGTCTCACTGAAACTTGGTTGAGACATGAAGAATATGTCAGCATAAATGAGGCCACTCCACCCAGCCATATCAATACACATATTGCCCGAGGCACAGGCCGAGGAGGTGGAGTTGCAGCCATCTTTGACTCAAGTTTACTTATCAATACTAAACCAAAATTAAATTATACCTCCTTTGAAAGTCTCGTTTTTAGTCTTACGCATCCGACCTGGAAAACTTTGCAGCCAATCTTATTTGTTACAGTGTAACCAGGTCCTTATTCAGAATTCTTATCAGAATTCTCTGAGTTTTTATCATCTTTGGTACTTAAAACAGATAAAGTACTTATCGTAGGTGACTTTAATATTCATGTTGACGATGATAAAAATAGCCTTACTGTTGCATTTAACTCTATATTAGATTATCTTGGTTTTCGTCAGAGTGTAAATAAACCAACCCACTGCTATCATCACACTCTCGACCTTGTTCTGACTTATGGTATTGAAATTTAGCAACTATTAGTCGAACCGCATAATCCTGCTTTATCCGACCATTTCTTAGTAACTTTCGAAGTGCTGTTACTAGACTACAAAGCATTAGTCAAAAGCTCCTGCAGCAGAAACCTATCCGTTAGTGCTATAGCCAAATTTAAGGAAGAGATTCCACCAATACTTAACTCGATAGCATGTCTGCATGTAAGGGAAGAAACGTATACAAAATGTACACCACCCCAAATTGATCATGTTGTTGATAGTGCTACAGATGCGCTGCGAATAAAATTAGACTCTGTTGCTCCTTTGAAAAAGAAGAAAATAAAACATAGACTAGCTCCATGGCATAATGCCGAAACCCGCAAAATAAAGCAAAAGTCGAGACAGCTTGAAAGGATATGGCGTTCCACTAAACTTGAAGAATCGCGTTTTATTTGGCATATTACTCAATGAATATAAGAAAGCACTGCGTAAAGCGAGAGCAGCTTACTACTCTTCATTAATAGATGAGAATAATGCAAGATTTCTTTTCAGCACTGTAGCCAGGCTGACAGAGAGCCATAGCTCAATTGAGCCTTCTATTCCCATAGCACTCAGTAGCAATGATTTTATGTGCTTTTTTAACGACAAAATTGTTACTCTTAGAAACAAAATCCATGACCTTTTGCCTTTGACCAGTATAGTGTTATCAACAGCTCCCGGAAATGTAAGTTCTAATATTACACTAGATAGTAAACTAGAATGCTTTTCAGCCATAAACCTTGAACAATTAAATTCAATGATTCTTTCTTCTAAACCATCAACGTGTATCTTAGACCCAATTCCAACTAAGCTGTTGAAGGACGTTTTTCCATTAATTAGCACCTCTTTATTAAATATTATGAATATGTCTTTATTATCAGGCTATGTTGCACAATCATTCAAAGTAGCAATCATAAAACCGCTTCTTAAAAAGCACAACCTCGATCCAGAGGTTTTAGCCAACTATAGACCTATTTCTAATCTTCTAATCTTCCGTTCCTCTCAAATTCTTGAGAAAGCAGTCGCAAAACAGTTATGCGATTACTTAAAAAACAATGATTTATTTGAAGATTTTCAGTCTGGCTTTAGAACACATCATAGCACAGAGACAGATCCCTCCTCTGTTGCTCTCCCTGAGGTTTCTCCCATGTTCCCCTTTAAACTGTGGGTTTTCTCTGGAAGTTTTTCCTTGTACGATGTGAGGGTCTAAGGACAGAGGGTCTAAGGACAGAGGGTCTAAGGACAGAGGATGTCGTGTTGTCATACTGATATTCTGTACAAACTGTGAAGACCACTGAGACAAATGTAACATTTGTGATATATAAATAAACATTGATTGATTGATTGAGCTTCCGCCTATCGCTTCTCTCTGCCGCGCTCTCGTCTCTTCTTCTGTGTTTCTCTCCCTGTATCGCTCACTCGTCTCTTTCGCCCACAGGAGCACTTGGGGTGAAGTGTCTCAGGGACACAACGACATGCTGACTGCAGTGGGGTTTGAACCTGTGACCCCCTGATCCGAAAACCAACGCGCACCACACACCTGTTTACTTACACAGACTCCTAAACCCACAACCCCTTGCGGCTGTTACTCTTAAAGTGACAGGCCTGAAACAATGTTTCTGATAGGGCCCTGGGTCCACATTTAATATCGGACGCAAATCTGGATCAGCTCCGTTGTACCCCGTTTTTAGAGATTTGGATACGGAGGAAAAGAGTGAGGGTTTTGTTTTGTTACACTTCGAGTTCCCTGACACACCGGGGACACATATTCATGTATACAAGACAACAAAAAATGCATTTTGCCTTTAAGGTGGCATAAACGTGAGTAACACACTACCTAAGTGCGGGTGCTAGTGGAGCCTCGCAGATAATAATAATAATGCATTATTATCAGAGCGCTTTTACAGGTGCTCAAAGCGCTTTACAATTACACATTAGACATGTAAGAGTCTTTACTGTGGACATTACCCACAGGAGCAAATGCGGGTAAAGTGTCTTTGGGGATGGGAGAGATGGGGGTGCTGCAGCCCCCTCCGCACCCCCCCGCGTCCATGGTGTTCAGACTGAGTTCCGCGATGTCTCGCTGTCTCGCAGACCCCACGCAGCAACCGGGAAACAACACCAGTAATAGAGCTCACACTGTCCGCTCCTCACAGCAGCGAGCCCCGCAACGTCCCCCCAACACGGCCCCCAGACCCCACGCAGCATTCTCATCTGTTTGTCATTACTGGTGTCATTTTCTGGTTGCTAACGCCATGGTAACACATAATCACTGATGTTCCGCTGTAACGTGGTAGACTCATCAGAACAGAGTGGGCGAGCTGACCAATCAGAGGACAGTGGGCTCACAGGGAGGGGGGCACAAGCCGTGTAGGGCAGAGAGTGAATACACATACTATACAGAGATGCTGGATGAGAAACCAATGTGAGTTTGGAACATTGAACAATGTAAATATATTCTAGTAGACCTCAACAATGGAGTTATGATCAGTGGAGCTGGCCATGACATGGGACCTTTAAGCTGCACTACAGTGTATAATAATGAGGGACACATTAACTGTCAGCCCATCTGATCAAATGCCCCTGTGGTTCCCATTTGTTTCCTTTGGCAACACCAGCAGTTGGTTGATGGTTAAAGTAAGCAACTTTCAACACATGAGACCCAGAGGCAGACGGGCCATCTGGATCAGAGTTCATGTAAAAGCCACGCTGACATGTCGTCCAACAGCAGTTTGCCTGGCCCATTTGGCCATGTGCGTCGTGTTAAAGCTGTTGTTCTGGCTCACCGAGCTGTTGTGACAACAGTCAACAATTATTAACCATGAATTTCATTTCAGTTTTGATTAAAAAAAAGGAGGTCTGCATCACATTTTAAACAAAAATATAAAAATGCAAATATTTGGTTGACTTCCATTGATTAACGTGGCAATTATTTTTCTTGTGTGTTTGGTACCTGACTGGAGAATTAGCGCCCACTGTTCAATTGGTCTTAATGCACCAAGTTCAGAAATTAACATATTTGTAGTTGACAGAAAAACACATTGTGTTATAATTGATATTAGCTAATAGCATAGCCGAAGAATGACAAACTTGAAGATCAAGGACGGTCGTCCATTTGTTAATCTTTTTATTTTCCTTGTTTAAATTGTTATCCACCATGTGCTCCTCAATTGAATACTCCTTTGTTAAAAAATGCAATTACTCAGGATTCACTGAAATGAAAAGCAACCCATTTTATTAGAAAGTTATTCGGGTAGTGGTGGACCAGATCTGGATTATTTTGTACTTACAGTACATCTAACAACTGCCAATGTTTGACCACTCAAACATTTGTATTCATCTTATCAATGGCCCGCAGTAAAAACTTTGCAAGAAGGTAATAATTGGACATAGTCACTGTAATGATATTGAGTGCTCATTCAACCATTCCATATCTTGCCCAGAGACGTGTGCAGAAAAAAGGCTTTAATTATTGAAATGTTCAACTTGATTTTCTCCACCAGTGGTGTCCACGTTTCCTTTCTAGTCACCTAAAACATTACTATTAACAGCATTTGATATGCTCCTGCCATGTTGTTATAGTAGGAATTCAAATGGGTACTGTGCATCACATGAAGCATGTGTTCGGGACATACATTGCAAATACAAAAAGTATTTCTCACAGTTTTCAGATGCCCTGTTCTGAAAGACTGAGCTCATGTGTTTCTTCTGGCCTGCGTTGCTGACGAGAGCTGCTTTTGATGCATCAGCATTACATTTCATTATTTCTGCTTGTGTTCCCCGTCCACACTTAGAGATTCCTCAGCTTTCTGTCTGGCTGAAATATGGATTCCAATATTTCTCGTATTCTGTCACAAGCCCAACAGTTGGAACAGTGAGAGAGGAGGGAGGGTTGTTCATCCCCCCATTGGTTGAATACAGATCCATTTGTTTACAAGAGACAGAACAAGCACGAGACGGTCCGAAGAGAGGATCCTTGAACGAAGCAGTGCGGTGGAGAGAAAATAGATAGTGTGTATTGAGCATAAATCAAAGTTTTTCTTGACACAGCACTTTGTTTGTAGGCTTCATAAAAATGCATCTATTCACTTTGACCAAATGCCCTGAAGCACACACACAAGTCCCAGTCTTGTCACCACTGTTTCAGAGCAGGCTTCAAATGTAATTGGCTGCAGTCGACCACACACACGTACGTACTCACAGACAGGCTCTGGACTAGTGAAATATGCCGATACAGGGTTACACTGGAACAAGCAGATAGAAAGGCTTAGCATCAGCTGTCACAACATGGTGATCAGACTGCGTCCTCCCTGAGAGCCATTCTGCCCGAGCTGTTGGCCACTTAAACACACAGCTTTCGGAGGTAGGGATTGTATCCACATCCACTTGCCTTGGTTGTCATCTCTTCCCTGGTTAAAATAAATACAGTATTCTGTTTTATTATCAGCTTTAAGGAAAAGTTATCTATTTTGACAGATTTTTGCACTAACACTAGTTATACAACAGCAGAGAGTTTTGATTTATATTTAAAGCTTTGGGAAACATTCTCTTTTGTTTTCATCCCATTCTGTGTAACTCTCATTTCTGCACATTCGAGTATGGGACTGAAGCCATGAGGCAATACGTCTGGCTCACTTCCATAATGAAACATCTGCTATCTGCTCTGATAGGAAAGTGTCAAAATAAAAAAATGTGATCGCTTTCCCAGTGTGCCGTCTCTCCAACTCTGTAGACCCCTGACCCATATACTGGGGCTGGGTACCCGTTCTGAAAACCCTGGTTCCAATATGTTGCGTGCAATACCCTCTCTCTCCCCCTTTCAATTCCGTCGTTTCAATAAAGGAACTGGTGGCCCGAAAATATATATTTTCAAATAAATCCTGTGCTCTAAAGTCAAATTCTGATCTAAATAGTTTTCTACCTTTATAAACATTGTTGAGAAAAAGCATCATCATCTTTTTGAGTTCCTAATATGTTTTACATTGGTGTTTTTTGTTTTTATAACCGTTTCTGCTTTCAGGGAAACGTGAATGTCTGTAGTCTTAATCAGCCCATGGGTGTTTGTAACATCTCGTGGCCCAGAATGAGAATCATAACAAGAACAAATACACTCAAACCGTCTGGGAAAGGTTTGTTTACCTGTTCCAAAGAACACAGGAGAAGAAACCATTTCAATTACATTTAGAAAGTGCAATACTCAAATGTTTTCTTGCCTCTGGCTTCCACACAGGGCTTCCTTAAACGGCTGACTTTATATCTTGTTTAATAAACTGACGAAAATGTAAACATACATTTTGTGTTCGTCATAAGGGAGTTACATAATGTACTGCAATCATTTGTTTACAGCTGAGACAGTTAAAGATAGAAGAAGATAAACGGCTCTCTGTAGTTTAAGTAACTGTTGGAGCTAAACCCTCCATGCCTCGCTCCATCCTGCACCCACCGGCATGAAAGCTGTATTGACATCTAACTCTGCTAGAAAGCAAATACGCGTATTGAACTATTCCTTTTAGGCGCCTAGCTTTCTCTGAGAGTTGCTGCTTTTTCCCAACGTGAGAAATTGATTTAAATGGCCCGACACCATGTCTTTGTACTTTTTGTATATCTGACACTTCACTTTGACCATCTTTAGACACGTGCAGAAAGCCAGAGATAGTGTTGCAGGCAGCACACATTTGAAATGGTATCAACCCATAAAATAGCTTGTTATTAGTCGTTATAACTTTCATTACGAAGCTTCAGACTTGAATACTTTACATATCATGGTCTGGGTGAATATGTGTTTAAAGATAAATGTATATATATATATATATATTTGTTGTGTTAACATCTATAGATATTAATTATTTAAATGTTTCGTTATTATACATTATGCTTCTTTAAGTTGTTAACTGTTAGCATGAAGGCTAACAAACACACTAGGGAAAGATCAGGGTTAAGCTAAAATAAGTAACGTCACTAACTTGCATCATGTAAATCAAGAATGTGATGTTCATAAGCTAATTAGTGTTATGTAACTTCAAATAAGCTTATTTTGAGTTTTCTCTGTCCTCTGGGTGAAAGTTCTCCTAAGGATTGAAACCGGGACATGCAGAGTGGGTGTTGGGCTTCCAGCTCTCCAGCTGTTCGGTGTCTCAGTCTTGTTTCTTTTACCCAACACCCTCCCTCCCTCCAGAAGCAGAATTTGCCTCTCGTTTTAATACGTGATCTGAATGTTTTCTTTCGTCCTGTCTTAATTAGTTTCTTAATAGATGATAACAACCAGCTGAGCCAACTGTTAAGAGTAGTGCCATCCCATATACTGATACATTAATACATTTAATTGGATTATGAAATGGTGATGTCTTCACAGTGGGTAGTTTGAGTCAGTAATTAGAGCATAACATCTGCATTTCCAATGTTTTTGGATGTTTATTTAACCACAAACCATTCATTAATATTTCCTACTGAAAACCCTGCAAGTAGGATTCACGCCAACATAAAGCATTCTCTCTGCAATATGAACTGGACTTTTACTTTTGCAGTGGTTCAGTCTGTAGATCAGGGGTGGGGAACCTTTTTCCTCTCAAGGGCCATTTCAAGTTTTTCAACATCCTCCGAGGGCCGTACAAATTATTGACCTCTGCTTAAAAATCACAGCCCATTCATTTGGCCTTTCCTTCATGCTGTGCAAAGAGCAACCTCTTAATCCAGATATCTGACCGTGACTGTTAAGAACTCAGACACTCAGGATATAGGACCCAATTGCACGACCCGGGAGACAGAGGTAAAGTATTGGTAAGATACTTTATTTTTCCAAAATAGCAAGATGAACAAAAAATTGGCACTATCGAATCTCAGGATGAGATGACAAAAAATTAGAACAAAATGAAATCGGAGGAACTAAACTTTTCTTGAGCACAGAGAGAGCATAGACCTGACTATGGCAAGAGACAAGACGAACTGAACCTGATCACTGGGAGACTGGGGAATTTAAACACACGACAACAAGACACAGGTGGAAACAATCAGGGGAGGGGCTGGTGCTGATGAGCACAGGAGACACACAAGGGGTGGACAATCAGGAAGCCTGGAAGGAGAGATAAATGGTGAGTGACAAAACAAACATAAAACAACATGAAAATGAAACTCTCTCAGCATTTCTGTCGGTGCACAACAATGACTCGCGCATGCACGTGCACGGTGTGGCATGACCACCACAACAGAAAGATATGGACACTAGATGTGTGCAAATGTATTTCGTTTCCTATCCATGTGGACATGATTTAAGTGGGGGGGACTTAACCTCCTCTAGGGGGGTCCGGGGGGCGTGCTCCCCCAGGAAGATTTGTTTTTTAATATTGAAGTTGAAAGCATCAATCTGATGCACTTTGAGAGCAACATTAGGAGATCTATGGATACATCTTTCAGCACCCAGATGAAACAGAACTGGAAGCAGATTTACTTTTTCTTTATGGATATTTTACAAATCACTCTCCTTTTAAACTGTATTCTTGTTTATTAATAACAACTTTTTTTACTGTCATATAGTATTTTATACCCGTTTACTTTATTCTCTTATTTTTTTATAACTATAATGATCATAAAAAGATGTGCCTTTACCTCAGAAAAAGCTTCTTATACTCGTTAGCATAGCTAGCTAACCAGATGCTAATAACAACAAAGTTATTGACTGTATGATCAGTGTGACAGATGAACAGATCGCCACTGGGCTTTCAACTAAAGACACAGCCACGCAGAAACTGCGGCATGTGTACGGCTCCTTGTGGGTACTGAAATTTTTTGTGCCGTAGCGGCGTTCTGGTGCTCTCCATCAGCACTACACCCGTCAGACGAGACATATACCACGTGATGACACGTTAGGCTTGTGTTGTGTTCAGGGACCCTGACCGTGGCCAGGAAAAACAGGCACTCGCTTGTTAAATTATTTTGCGGTCTAGATTTCTTTAATTTTTCTTTTTTGCGTGTGTTTATACCTCGAGGTACCAAAGAGACCAAATGGTCTCACGGTCCGTATACGGCCCGGAGACCGGAGGTTCCCCACCCCTGCTGTAGGGGATTGGACTTTGGACTGAAGGATCGCTGGTTCACGTCACGATCGGACAAAAAAATACGGAGTCTGGGCTGGTACTGGAGAGGAGCCAGTTCACCTCCTGGGCCACTGCCGAGGTACCCTTGAGCAAGGCACCTAACCCCCAACTGCTCACTGGCGCCAGCTAGACTGGCTGCCTCCGCTCTGACCTCTCAACTGCATGTGCATGTGTGCATATAACCGTTTGTATGTGGATGCGCATGTTGTCAAATGCATGTGCGTGTACGACAGAGTGGAAACTGAATTTCCCCCTTGGGGGATTAATAAAAGTCCTTCTTCTTCTTCTTCCTGGTGCATACTGGGAGATTTTGGAGTGTGAGTGTGAGTGAAAGAGAAGAGCGAGACTTTCGTGTTAGATTTTCCGTTTATTTTTGTTAATTTAATATAGTTTGTTGGTGGTGGTTTGATTTGCTTTACTTTTGGTGGTGTTCTGTGGGCTTCTCCTGCCGGTGTCTCGCCGGCCGGCGTCTGACGCCATGGTAAATGTTGAGTTTGCCAAACTCACGCGGACGCACGGCATTCAAATCACAGCCGGCTTCCCGTGCACTGTGGAGGAGATCGGCTGGCTGTGGGAGAGAAGGTCGGGCACAGCAGCATTAAGTCCCTGGCGCGGATGAACAGTGCGGTGGTGATCTTTCTGGATCAGGTGGAGAAGGTGAACTGCGTCATCGAGACGGGCATCACGGTGAGAGAAATGTTTGTACAGGTTCAGCCGCTGATGCTGCCCGCAACCAAAGTGGTACTTTCCAATGTCCCTCCCTTCATAACTTATTAGTTCTGTTAGTAATTTAAATCAATGTTTTATGGCATCATTTAGTTTAAACATGCCATCAGTTTAAATGCTGATTTATACTGAAAAAACAGAAGTTTTCGCGCACATGTCTAATGTCAAGCTTTTATTGTGAAAATACTTCCGGTTAGTTTCCGCCTGTGATTAAAGTTTATTTTGAAAAGCTATTCCGGAAGGGATCTCCAAAATACCAACAGTAGCTTGACTTCAGGTTTTAAGGGAAAGTAACGATTCTAGCCGTTAAAATGAAATCAATGAAAAGTGATGAAAGAGAATATGAGGAGAAAAGGCGTGTTTAGTTATGTATTGAATGTACGATGTCAAAATCCTCTGTTTGTGCAACAACGAACTGACGATCTCAGAAGGAAGATTACGTGAGCAGCGCCAACCGGCAGAGGAGGAGGAGTCATCTGAGCCTATTTAACAGCTGAGAATGTGTTACTCTGCCCTTCCTTCACCCCTGCCGAGAAAACAGCTGTTTCCTCTCTCTGAACCAACCCTGTTTGTAACAATACCGAGCCATATTTTGTATTAAAGTAACCACATTTGAAACTTAATCCAGAGACTCAATTTGTTCTCATTTATCCTAAACTTCTCTCCTGGACTCGTGAATAACGAATAAGCTAATAGTTCCTCAGTAGAGAACTGTCCAGACACGGGAAACTGGTTTCTCCAGTGAAAAAGATGCTGTCTGGATGTAAGCCTCAGTTACTGAAACACGTAGTGTCTCACCGCAGGCACGTTTATATGATACTGATCAATCGGAGTGTCATGGCCTGGCTCTTGGCCTTAACACAAAGCGTGGGAAGGACAAGAATATATAGGAAAATATATTTATTAACAAGAACTCAACGTAAACCAAAACGAACACAAAGGCAAGGCAAAAGTATAAGCGAAAGTGTCTGTTCTCCCAGAACAGGTCCTCTGCCGAGAGAGCGCTCGAGAGTCTGACTCAGGCCTTTTAACCCTCTGGTACCGGCAGCCAGGTGTCCTCAATCAATGCTGATAGACAACACACACACAACAGGAGATAGCAAGGCAGGGGCCGTTATTGAACAGTGAGTTTTGATCGCACAGGGATGAAACGTATACTAATAGAATCTGTGGACTCTCAGCTTTTCATATGATATACAGGGCTCTACATTATAAATGGCCCTGCTGGCCCGGAAGCACTATTTAGACACTCCGGGCCAGCATAACGTACTTTCAACTTGCCCGTTCGGGCCACTCAAAATATTGCTTTAAAAAATAAAAAAAATGGTCCTGTGGTATTGGTATTTTGAAAAGCTATTTTTAATTTTTTTATTGTTTCGTTTATTAACGCTACAACATAGCGTTTCGTGAGGCGGTTGTCGTTGTTGGGTGAATACTGTGAAGCTGACCGTTGAGCGGCCCAGACCAAGCAAGGAGGCAGAACGTCCAAAATACAACCCGGTGTGGGCATTTATTAAATCATGAACACATGACAGACAGCTTCAATCCTGCTGCTGTTTCCTTGAGCACAGCCTGCAGCCACAAGGATCTCTCACACACTACCTAACAATCTATCTATAACTATCTATCTATCTATCTCTCTATCTCTTTATCTAAACTATCTATCTATCTATCTATCTATCTCTCAATCTATAAGGAACCGCAGTAGGCAAAAGGTGTTGCTATAGCAACACGTCATGTTTATGTTTACGCGTGAAATCAATAGGCGAAAAGGGGTGGGGTCAATATGACCGGATGGGCGGAAATAGGTATAAATGGCAATTTTTTGGGCGATTTCTTCAATCTGTCTTCATATTGACACTTTTTAACAACAGAGGGTGCTACATAACACACTTTCAGGAAAAGTCACAGACTGGGAGACTTGAATATTTTATTGAAAAAAAGTTACATACAATCAAAAAACAGCTGTGGGTCAAATTGACCCGATGGCAGTTCTAGTGTTAAAGTCGGTGTCCCCAGGACCACCGGCACACCAACCCCAACCCTGACAAAAACAAAAACAACCAGTAATGAAAAACAAAAGACATATGGTATGTTTCTCTCCTAACTCCTCTCCTTCGATCATGATTACCTCTCCCTCCCCCATGATCAACTCTAATCTTTCCTCTGCCCTATTTCATCAAAGCCATCTTCACTTCTGTTCTCTGCGTGTTCTTCTTCTTCCCTCCTCATCTGCCTTCATATCGTTCCCTTATCCTTCTGCCTCTCATCTTTCAACTTCTCCTTTCCTTGTCCTCTCCTTTGCTCCACTCCTCTCTTGAGTGTTTGACAGCATTTATAACACCCCTCTAAAAGCCTCTGTCACGGGCTGCTGTTAGCGCCGCTCTATTCAGCCTAATTCACCTTCAATGGAAAAGAGGCTTTTACTGGCTGCCATGTTGGCTGTGTGCGTGCAGGAGGATAATGCTTTGGCACATCCGGCGTCTGGGTGGACAGCCCAACAATTTTCATGTTGACATTGTCAGAAAAATTGTGCTGACAAAACTGAACACATCACAAAACCAGAAATGGGAATTTCAAGACACTTATATATCAAAAAGGTTACCAACTGGCAAACATGGTCACATTTAGAATAGACTCAGTTACCCGGCTTTTTATGTTCTCAGTTCTTTATAAGCGGGCTTTGAGCTTCGTAACATAAAATTGTTTCTGAGGATACAACAGAATAATGATATTATTTGTTATGTCTTTTATTTTGGATATTTATTACAAGTACATGTCTCTTTCAGTTAGCTAATACATTTTCCCACTCACAAATACAATATTAGTCATTATTATGTATACTTTTTATAACTTTTCGAGGTTCAGTTTGCATT
The DNA here is from genome assembly GCA_943591055.1 of Gobionotothen gibberifrons. NCBI lineage: Eukaryota > Metazoa > Chordata > Actinopteri > Perciformes > Nototheniidae > Gobionotothen > Gobionotothen gibberifrons. Next base: position 312,204 of record CALSBZ010000163.1, on the reverse strand, counting down.
TATGGTTTGGGCCAAGCAATGATGATCTATGAGACAAAGATTCTAGCTGATTGGACTGCCTGTCATATTCTGTGAGGAAATCAAAAGGTTGGCAGAGAGCGCTGGTGCTATGCGGATTGATGGGTAAAACGAATACAGGACTTTTACCAAGGTGTACAGTTTTTGTTCTTCGTAAAGAAAACAGATTTTAACTTACAAGTTAAATTGTGTAACATGCTTTACATAAGCTACCTCTTTGTTTTCTATGTAAACTACATACAAAACAAACAAACCTTTTTAACTGAAACTTCTTTGAACCCAAACCACATTATTTTCCTATACCAATCCAAGTAGTTTAGTTTGTGACCGTATTACAACATACGCAACATATGCAACATGCACCTTTTATGTTGTTTAGGTATGAAGAAGTATTGCTAATGGCCAGAGCCACCATTTCTTTGTTGGCATACTCTAAATGCACTATGAGTTTGTGTTCATCCACTTCTCTGTGTACCCCACTCTCTAGTTAACTACAAAATAAATGACTAAAGTACTAAAATAAGTATTGCATGCTCAAAAACGTGAAAGCTATTGTCAGGATTAGAGGGAAACAGCTCAGTGGAACATTGGTCTGGTGAGCTTACTAAAACCCTCCAGCTCGTTGAAAATGTACTATAACTTACATCTTGACATTTTAAATACTTTCGATCGAAGCTATTACCGCCAGTTCATCATCTGCTTATATTCCAAAGAGTGGAATAAGATATATGAAACGTATTACTTCCTGTAGGCCAGATTACTTTCAAATATGAAAAAAACGTTCAAGAACTGGATGGGCGTTAAATTGCTTCATCAGTTACAGAGAATAGTGAAACCATATTTATTTATATCTTTACAATCTTTGACAATAGTGCATTGTCTCAAAGAAGCCACCCAGATGGGCTGAAAAGGAAATATCCAAATTAGCTAAGTGTGTGTGGCGGCTGAAGGACAGATGGATGAGAATGAAAGAATACCTGGCTGTCTAACAATAGATCTGTGCTTTCCACGGGCTAAAGCTTCAATAAACAAGACTTCAATCCCCAGTTGGCTTCGTGGGTAGACCATGTGTTTGTGTTGGAAGCTCTGGCTCCATTGTCCTACTGATTTAAATAGAGAGAAAGTGTGTCTGTGTGTGTGTACATGTGTGTTTGAGCCCCTCAAGACCAAATGAGAGTGCCTGCCACTGGAAGGCTGCCATAACTGGCACACAGGGGACACACACACTCGTTCCAACTGCGGTTTTTTCCACACCCGCATTCCCTCAGTCCCTGTGCGTGTGTGTTTTGGGGTTTAATTACGTGGTTTTTATGGAATAATCACTTGGCCCTAATAAAGCCAACACACACACACACCATTTTGTTTTGAAACACGGAAGATGTCTCTGTGCACCTGAGTGTGTTCAAGGTGTGTCAAAGGGAAGATCAACATCAATTGGAAATATGTGGAAACACTTATGTGATATTTATTTATAACACCATTTTGCTGTTTTTGAAAGTGTTTCACTCTTGGTTCATGATTTGTTGATACAACTTTATCTTCTACAAGAGGGTGAAGTTATACATTATATTTTGACCGATTTCAAAGAGATTTCTCCTCACTTATTGCAAAGCTAAATTACAGGATTGTGATTTTAAAAGTGGATCTTTATAAATGTCGCTCAAAATGAATTCAGCGGAGGCGTGGATGTAACAATCTGCTAACTCATTGAGTGAAGTTGCATATGAAGTGGAATCAAAGACGAGTAAAAACCATCAGCCATTAGTTTTCTGAAATAACCCCCAGGTGATAATCTGCATTATTATCTATTCACACTGCAAACATATAAAGGATTCCCATTTATTCTTTTAACAATATATTCAACAAGATATTTTGCATATACATTCTGGTATATTTCATCATATTCTACATTTGTGACCCGCTCTATCGAAATCAGTCGGCAACGGCTCATTTCAAAATAAACGTGGATTTGCGTAAAAAAATAGTTTTTCGGGGTTCGGGTGTTTTGTTTGATTTCAAATAAACAAAGTCTTGGCTTTCAGAATATGAAACTTGTTTTGGCAAATTCAGATGATAAATACAACTTTGAAGCTTGTAACGGCATAATTACAAGCGGAGAACGGAGTAACTTTACGTCACAGCAGGCATAACAACAGCCCGTGTTTCTATATCGTATAACCCCTAGTTTCCACCGGGTCCGTCTGTGGCGCGTTGCGGCTGTGCTGCGGCGTCCGCAAGGATCGCGGTCACTCTAGTCAATGGGTGCTATTCCACCAGACGCGCCGCGTTATGGCTCAGAAGCGTCCCGGAAGCGTCTCGCCGCTGGGCTCCGCTCGAAATAGGATTGAAGTCTATTTTTAGACGCGACGCAGCCGTAAGGTAATGTCGGGCAGGCAGGAAGTGGAACGTTGAGAGCATATATAGCATATTTAAATATATATATATACACACACACAAACTCCTTTTGCAGACCCTATCCCTCCGTAGTCGTTCAAGTAGGAGGAGAAATGCCAGCATTCTCCTCCGGTTTACAGGCACTGTGTAAATGATATATATAGAATAATTATGATGATTTTACCACTAAAATACAGCAACATATCTTTGATTCATGTCGTTTATAACTGGGATATTATAATTATTATTAACTTTGTCTGTACAAAGTAGCCTGTCCAGGAAATATGCCCAAATCAACAAGAACTGCGAGACGCTCCGCTCACGCCCGGTAGGGTATGACGCCGGAGGAGGCCGGACCAAAACCGCGACGCGGACGGACCCGGTGGAATCGAGGGGTGAGGCTTCGCCCTCTAAGGCTATCGCTATTGGGTAATCCCAGGGTCAGGAGTGACCCGATCTGGCCACGCTTCCCGGCCATTAGGAAGTACCAAGAGGGGGCGGCGGCGGACCCTGGGGCAATGAAGGCTCCGGTAGGAACATACGTTCCCCTCACGAGAGTGGAAGGGTTCACGGATGTGGATTTTCCGACCGTGCCTCCTCTAGAGCCGAACCTCACAGCGTTCTTTGGGGCTAAGCAGGCTAGCACGGTTACCGGACGGCAACCCATGTTGGCTGCCCCCAAAGATCGGTTTGTCGCCCGACAGACCGACCGCGTTCCAGGTGTCAGCGGCGGCAAACAACATAGCGTTGCTGTCCAACTCCATGGTGGAAATGTCCGAACAGTCGAAGACCATGTCCTCAGTGGAGGCTGAGGAGATAGGTAAGGCGGCCAGTACTGCACTTACCCTGTGCGCAGCAGTCGCAGTCTCGCAGGCGCGGATTGCAGCGTGGGCGACGCAGGTCCAGCGGTACCTCTGGCTACAGCAGGGGTCTATACCGGAAGGTGCAGGAAAGGATCTACTAGATGCTCCAATCAGTCCGGACGGACTGTTCGGTCCCCAGTTCCACACTATGGTCGGCACTTAGAGAGCTGCCCTTTCCCCCCTCTTGATCGTTTTAACAAGTGGGACTTTGGTCTCTACTTTTTATAACGACAGGTAGCCTATTTTAGCCTACCTTCATTCCCTGATGGAGAATATTCATTTTTTAATGCTATATTCCCTTGGAATGTGATGCTCCATTACGCATGGCAAAATGGACATGGGTTATTAATTGAGTAGGTGTGTTTTTGTGCTTCTGGTAACGGACGGACCAGTGGGGTAGACTACATCCTGCTTCGCCCTTAATCCAATAGCGATAGCCTTAGAGGGCGAAGCCTTATACGATATAGAACTGGGGTTACGTACTGGGAGTGGTTTGAAGTGAAACATTCCTATAGAACACAGGCACTCACACACTGTAAGGAGAGGGGACGGACCAGACGAAGTCAACAACTGCTGACTCATTGCCTAGGGCCCGCCCAGGAGTGAGCAACCAATTAGAAGATATGAAGGGAGGAGCAACCGACACAACTCCTCCCACTGAATTTGTATGTAAGCTGTTCAATTTCAATACTGGACACTAGGGGTGGGCGATACCACAAAATCTGGATTCGATCCGATACCAAGTATTTCAGGGCCAGTATCGCCGATACCGATACTTTTTTTAAATGAAAAGCTTCCTATGTACTTTCATGTAGGGGAGAGCTGCATGACATGATTTTTTAGCTGAATGCATAAATAGACTAAATCTGAATTAATTTTCATGATTGAAGACAGGACAGTTTTTATAGACACATAAACATTTTACTTTTGCAAATTTAAAGTGCAAACATGAAAAATAACAATACAAAGTGGCCGCAGTAGCGAACTGCCTTCTTGCACACATCACAGTTCGCTAAGTTTTCATTGACAGTTGTGAAATAGCTCCACACAACGCTCCTCTTTCTCTCAGCCATCATGTTTGTCGCACTCGCGAGTCGCTGGCTGCTGCTGTCCTGCCCTGCTGGCTGCTGTCAGTCAGCTTGACAATCAGCTGTGCGTGCGCGAGCCTCGAAGAGAGGAGGACAGCAGTGGAGAGAGAAGAAAAGAGCATATACTTGTGTTCAGTGGCGACTGGTATTAGGGGCAGGTGGGGCACAGCCCCACCTAGTGTCAGCAGAAAGTATTAAAAATAATCATTACAAAAAAATAAAAAATAAATACATTAAAATATATATAAAATATATTTTAAGATCATGTTTAATCATCTGATTCGTCTGTACATTGCTGTTTTAGTCTGTTTTCTTCTAATTCGTGTCTACAGTGTGCCTATTGAGCCGTTTTGAACAATGTGGGACAAAACCTGATCTTGCCCTCCCTATCACTGTCAAAGTGAACGGTGACTGTAAAAACTACACTGCGCATGCTCAGAGTATTTTCCTATTTAGTGTTTGTGGCAAAAAAATAATGACCATAGGGGCATAGAGCTGCCATCCCCACCATACGTCATCTCACATCATTCAGAGCTGATTGGCTGTAAGCACGTGTGCCGCGAAAAGTGTAGTGTGTGAAGAGGAGACGAGAGAGAGCCGCGGAAACCCGGAAGTAAGCTGCGCACGGGTTCCCTCGACAAAAACAATGATATTTCTCCATAGGATTTTAGAAAATAGCTCGAAATAAGAACTGTGGGAAACGGTTAGATAAATGCACATTTTGTTCAGCCGGATAATATCCACATGTCTACCCTACTTTTATGATTTTCGAATCATAAATCTATCGATCATAAATCTATCGATTACATTTAAGATTTGACTTTTGAAACTACAAGAAGATAAGGAGGACTTTTAGAAAAAAGTAATAGAGATTTTTGTCCAGAAGGATAGCATGGACTTCATCTTCAAGTCAAGGTAAGACCACACTTTTATTGGAAATGGGATCTTACTAAGAGAGAACAATCCAATATTTAAATGATAAAATGACATTTTTGAACTGTATGTTTAAAATTAATCGAAGCATCATTTTTTTGCGTCTCCGTGTAGACGGGACCTGTAGACTGAGTTTCCAAGATGGCGCCTGTGTCGGCTCGCCGCTCGCTCAGCTCACTGCCTTTAGCGATCCTACTTTTGTTTTATGTATGTCAGAATGTCTCTGCTCTGCTCTGCTACGATCGCCAAGCCCTCCTCCACCTCAGACCCTCATTGGAGTGTATACTGCTGCCCAAACCTTCATCTGGCAACCATAACTCGTCCCCCCCCCCTCTACTGTCGGATATCCCAAACTACCTGCGCCGGTTCCCCTGCATCCTGCCTCGCCGAAAGCGCCTTAGACGTCGGGGAAATCGTGGTGGTGCACTGGTCCATCTTAAGGCATACCTGACAGCTTCTTCTGGGACTTATCCACGCCTCGGATGTCATGGCCCTCCCGCTGCACGCCAGGTGAGGGATCGATGGATTCGCCCCGTCTTTCCGGAGCCGCGTCCTCTGCTGGGCCCGCTGCCAGCTTCTCCTTTCCGTCCGACTGCTCCCGGCCCGCACGGCGTTCAACATGCATATCTTCGTCCGCTGAGACGCACGACACCTTCGGCTGGCCCGGAGCAAAAACTTTGCATGGCTCTGCTAAATGCTAGGTCGATAGCAAACAAAACATTCCTGCTAAATGACTTCTTCACCTCTCGTGATCTGGATTTTATGTTTCTGACGGAGACCTGGATCCACGCTGGCGAGTATACACCGTTCTCTGAACTTCTTCCTCCTGACTGTACATTCTTCAGCTCCCCCCGCACCACTGGCCATGGTGGGGGGATAGCATCAGTGTTTAGAGCTAGCCTCCAATGCCGATTGCTTCACCCTGTAACTAGCTATGCTAGCTTTGAGTTGCAGCTTTTTGAACTTAACCCGGCCTCGCCTATACTCTGCGCAGTCGTCTATCGTCCGCCAAAGTGCAATAAGGATTTCATAAATGACTTTGCTGACTTTCTGTCTGGGATCATGGTGAAATATGTGTTTTGATTTGCGGAGATTTTAATGTCCATGTGTGTTGCGAGTCCAAACCTCTGGTCAGGGATTTTTTAAATCTCCTCGATTCATTCGGTCTCATTCAGTCCGTAGCTGGCCCAACACACGAAAAAGGACACACTTTAGATTTAGTATTATCGTTTGGACTGTCTGTATCTGTGGATGAAATCTGTGGATGAAATCTGTGCAACAACGCGTATCTCAGACCATTTACCGGTTTTGTTTACAACCTCGATCCCTTCCGCAGGAGTCGAATCACGTGCTCCTGAGCGTAGTCTGCGTTCGATTAACCCCTTGACTGCCTCACAGTTTTCTGATGTTTTTAATGTCTCCCCGATCTGTAAATTAGATGTGAACTGTGCTTTCAATGCTGATGAGCTTATCTCCATGTTTGACTCGACATGTACACTCATTTTGGATTCTGTTGCTCCTTTTACGATTAGACGCACCAAAGTTCTCACAGAGCCTTGGCTAAATGACTGTACTCGTGCTCTCAGACGCGCTTGCAGGCGCGCTGAGAGAAAATGGAAAAAGGACAAACTCCATGTCTCCTTAGAAATCCTTCGTGCTTGTCTTTCAGATTACCAGACGGCAGTCAAAGCAGCCAAAACAGAGCACATTTCGCTGTTAATCTCCAAAAACAGCCATAAGCCTCAGGTTCTTTTTAATGTCCTCAACTCTATTATTAATCCCTGTGATGCTTCTCCTATTGTGCCATCGACCACTCTCTGTGATAAGTTCCTCACGTTTTTTATCGAAAAAGTATCTGCTCTTAGGCTAGCCCACACTAGTGCTACCCCAGATCCTGCTCCCTTTCTGTGCCCTGCTGTCCTCGACCACTTTGAGCCTGTGTCCCTCTCTTCTCTCTCGGATGTGGTCAAGCACCTGCGGCCGACAAACTGCAGCTCAGATAGCATTCCCTCTCGCCTTCTCAGAGATGTTTTTAATTCAGTTGGAGCAAGTATTTTATTACTTTTAAATACCTCTCTTGGCTCAGGATGTGTCCCAGCTGCCTTCAAACATGCCGTAGTAAAGCCACTACTTAAAAAGAAAAATCTCGACCCTTCCATTCTCGCACATTTTAGGCCCATCTCCCAGCTACCCTTTATATCCAAAGTTCTGGAGCGAGTAGTCTATGCCCAGCTGCAGTCTTTTTTAACTACGCATGGAATCCATGAAAAGTTTCAGTCTGGCTTTAAACCTATGCACAGCACTGAAACAGCCCTTTTAAGAGTTTTTAATTATCTGCTCCTAGCCGCCGACTCAGGTAGCCCAGCTGTCTTGGTGCTGTTAGACCTGACAGCTGCCTTTGACACAGTGGACCATAGCATCCTGTTGTCACGGCTTGAACAGTCCGCTGGCATCACAGGCTCTGCCCTTGCATGGTTCAGGTCCTACCTGACAGACCATAGCTTTTCAGTGCAACTGGGTGCCTTCTCCTCTGCCAAAGCCCCTCTCACCTGTGGGGTTCCCCAAGGCTCGATTCTGGGCCCCATCCTGTTTTTACTTTACATGCTTCCCCTGGGTTCGATCCTCACAAAACACAATGTCCCCTTCCATTGTTATGCAGATGATGTGCAAATATATCTACCTCTCAATTCCCATGAAAACTCTTTACAGCTACTGATGGACTGCTTGACAGAGGTCAAATCCTGGCTGAGCCAACATTTCCTCAACCTCAACGAGAGTAAGACTGAGGTCATCTTTTTTGGACCCCAACCTCCAGCCTCCCCAGTTGATACTCTGGGCTCCCTAAAAAAAAACATCCTCCCCTCTGTCAAGAACCTTGGAGTGACCTTCGATAGCACTTTTAAATTTGATAAGCAGGTCAGCAGCGTAGTTCAAACCTGCTTTTTTAAAATACGACTATTGGCTAAGACCAAGTCGTTTTTATCTTTTAAAGACTTGGAAAGGGTCATCAACGCCTTTGTTACCTCAAGGTTGGATTACTGTAATGGTCTGTATGTGGGTATGGACCAGGCCTCAATTAGACGCCTGCAGCTAGTGCAGAACGCCGCTGCACGTCTTCTTACTGGCCACAAAAAGCGTGACCACATTACCCCAATTCTGGCCTCACTGCACTGGCTTCCAATTCAGTTCCGAATTGATTTTAAACTCCTTTTATTTGTTTTTAAAGCACTAAATGGGCTGGCTCCGGCCTATATAGCCGAACTCCTCCAGCGCTACACCCCAACCAGAGCCTTAAGGTCTGCTGACCAGCTGCTGCTGGTAGTGCCTAAGACCAGGCTCAAAACCCGAGGGCACCGAGCCTTCGCAGCAGCTGGCCCCAGGCTCTGGAACACTCTGCCCCTCCATGTGAGGTCGGCCCAGACCCTAGGGGTTTTTAAATCCACTCTTAAAACGCACTTCTTCTCTCTGGCCTTCTAGTCAGAGCGGAGCACGACTCCTGACATTTCGCTGTGTGTTATTTTGTATTTGTGCTGTTGTATTTGTTGTAAAGTGTTTTTATTGTAAAGCATTTTTATTGTATGTACAGCACTTTGGGCTCGACCAAAAATCGTTTTAAAATGTGCTCTATAAATAAAACTTGATTTGATTTGATCAGACTAAAATAATAGAATATTTTGATTTAGGTCAAAATATAATATTTGTAAACCTGAAGAGTCAGTGCCAGTGCCTCACCATCCATGAAACTCTGCAGAAGTTTATATATAAACATCTACGTTTTTTGTGCCCCACCACTTTTGTACATATAGAAACGCCACTGCTTGTGTTCATCGTTTTTGATGAAATTGACAAGTAGAGGAGAGGGGGGAAAAAGTATAAAAGTATCGATCCTATTGGCTCTAGTATCGATATTTTGAAACGTAACGTAATATCGGAAGTATCGATATTTTGGGATCGATCCGCCCACCCCTACTGGACACTCTCTTCTGACATATGGCGCATTCACACTGCAGCGCGGAGCTCGCTTTAAGCGTGCCGAACCGTGCGGGGCCTGTTTTTGGTTGCTCTCACACAAGGCCTAGTTCCGCCCCGGGGGTACTTTTTCAACTTTTTTCTGGCCCGACAAAGTTGTGGTTCTATCGAGGCCAACAAGCGGGGCCAACAACCGGGCGGAATATGCTAAACATATTTGACCGTGATTTAATTGTAATACACGTTTCAAAATGATGCCGAAGTAACAACATACTGATACCGGTTAGTACAAATCATGAATTAATGCTTTGACAAGTCTGCAGACAGATGGCAGGCGAAGAACCTTTTAAAATGCGTGATGCATCTTCTTATTACAGACACATGCATTTCCAAACATTCGGTCTACCTACGCTGTAAAATGTATTATCTCTTCTGGTAATACATTGAGAATTGAACTGTGTGTTAAAAAGTCAAGAGCTGTTTAAAAAGACGTAAATAAAGACAAAGAAAGGAATTGAGTTGTCCGGTGCTTCCTCATTTGTCCTCGAGCCTTTTAAAGTTCAGGCTCAATGAGAGACTGACAATGTTTCCTCTGATGTTTAAAACATTTTTGAAACTCATTTTCATCTTGCCAAAAACAATTGATCCACACAACACATTGAAATGAGTTTGGAAAAAAGAGGACTGTACTGTTGATATTGAAAATGACTGAAAGCCAAATCCGTTCCTTCGCCACAACACTCTGGATGACGCGTCACCTTGGAAAGCAACTGCAGGGTCAATTGTTGATATATATCGGAGAACAACTAAATGTACTCTGAGTCTCCAGCTGAAAGAATAGACAGAACTCCTGTTGATGAGCAGAGATTATGAGAGGGAATAATTGTGTGGGATGGATGCGGGGGCTTTATGTCACAGTGTGTGTGTCAACATCATGCAGTGGTTTTTGAAGTTTCTTGGTTGTGATTTTCAAACTTCCAGAGCTTTTCCCCCCGACGTCAGACTTTCAAAACGAAGCTCTTTGAGAAAGTCTTGAGAAAATGTCTTCAGGGAGGGATTGTGAACTGTGTGCGTCAGTGTGTGAGACACACAGAGAGAGGCAAGTAAAGTGACAAGTCTCCCTTGATGGAAAACATTTTTTCTGAGTGACACAGTTCTCTGAGTTATGAGGATGCGCACAGTTGATAAGGATACCTGTTGAAAGTAGATCCACAACAGGGCTACAGTACATTCACTTCTACAGATCGACTGATAGTCCTGTTTACGAAATATTATACAAATGGTAAATATACTTTTACTGAAATTCAGGTGTTGTGCTTTTACAAATGTGACCTGCTCTATCAAATCAGTCATTTTCAGTATCAGAATTCCTTTATTTGTCCCGTATAGGGGATATTTGATATTAGATCAGCTGTTTACTTTGGGTCTGCGGCTCTGCAAAATGTTGATAGGAACTTAGTTTTTGGTTGGGTTGTACAAAAAGCTCTTAAGTTATGCCGTGTGATGATAAGAAACAAGTATTATATTTACATCAAGATGTGGAAGCAACCTTTGCCAAATTCTTGCAAAATACAGTGTCAGCCCGGGGTTAGAGTGCCAATCATTCAGTTAATAGAAGTTGTACCTAGATACAACTACCCATGAAGGTTGCATTCAAATGTTATCGTACACTTTAGGGACGTGTTTCCTTCTAGCCTCTAAAAAACCCACTGATATTGCTCGCATTAATTCTCCCACACACATTATTCGATGAAAGTCCACATTCAGCTAATGAAAGAAAAACCCTGCTAGCCCCCACGAAGAAAACGAAATATTCGGATGAAGCCATGCCTCAGTAAACACCACGGAAGACACGGTACCCATAACCAGTGGCGGCTGGCCAATAGGGGGCGACCTCCCTCAACCACACAACACAATTATTATTATTATTATTATTATTATTAATTAATTATATAAATGGTCAACATTTGTGTGTTTAAAACAGGCATGGGCAAACTAAGGCCCGCGGGCCATATACGGCCCGTTGGGCTTTTTAATCCGGCCCGCCGAATATTGGTACAAAATTGTCCAAATTATAGTAAAGACCGCATTCATTTTGCCTTTTTCCTGCAATACCCGGCATTTCAGTTGACCCCACTAGATGGCGCACTCTAGACACAAATTACCTTTGCTGGAGTCGGCAACCCGGCAAGATCTAAGAACCAAATACGTCACGCTTACATTGGAGGGGGTCAGTTCACGGTTAGTACAGTACAGCGAATACAACAAGCAGTAGCGCTGAGAAAAGGGACTAGACACACTTATAAAAAACACTTATATAAAGTCAGGCAACACTAACCAGCTTAGTGTGATTCTGTTTATTGTGTCTAGAAAACGGTTTATGCCACAATATGATAGCAACAAGTAGTCGAGATAGTCTAATTAGCTTCGGTTGCTAGTTGCTATGCTAACATCACCTGTAGAATGCCAGAGAAACTTTCATAGCAACGTTGTGATGCCAAACAGCATCAATTCAGACTGAAACACATTCACTATGGATGGGGGATATTTATCAGCTGCTTGTGTGACAGTCGGACAGTGAAGACTTTACAGCGGCCGCTGCCGTGAGTTAACCGTGAGGTAGAATAAACTCCAGTGGACGAGCAGCACTGCAGCGGGCGGTAATGCCGCTGAACCACATTCAAAAACAATGCACCACGGCACTCTGTAGAAAAGTATAAGGTTGAAGTAGTTAATTTAATCTGGCTTCGTATGATTAAAAACTACCCGACGCAGTCCTCTATTGATGTTGTTGTGAGCGGTGTTGCAGAGAAAATCAGCGACGTAAAACGCTGTGTGGGTCATAAGAAGGCACGCAAACGGTTACGTCATGACGCAAAGGATGACGCAATAATTCACCTTTGAACCCAATTCACCTTTGAACCTGCATCTGTAACAATGAGTGGAACAAAGAAAAGAAAAGTCGACAATGAGTGCCGAGTGTATAATAAGGAGTGGACAGCTAAATATTTTTTCACCGATCTGCTACTGGTCCGGCCCGTCTGTTACATTTTAAAACTCATAGTGGCCCCCGAGCCAAAAAAGTTTGCCCACCCCTGGTTTAAAACATGGAATGCACCCAGAAATATGTGTAAAATATGATTTCAAAATAATTCTAAATTGAATATATGCTTTTCCTAGTACACTGTATGGCTGAAGGTCAGTTCTGGGGCGATGGAGATCAGATCAGATCAGATAGGGATTTTGGGGAGTTCAAAACCAAAAAACAGGATTAGGATCACTTTGATATCCGATCAGATCAGGAAATCCAATCCTAGCTTTAATCTGGATCAAATCTTCAAAACGGGGAGTTCAAACCGACAACACAGGATTGGGATCAATTTGATCCCAAAAAACAGGATTATCCTGATCCCACCAGAGGGGTGGGTTTCCAGTGGATTACCAGAGCAAAATGTACTGTACAATTTATTTAAAAAAAGGTTTCAATATAAATAAGATGGCAAAGTTTGTTAACTGAAATAATACACCATGTTTAGCCTTCATGGCAAATCAATTTTATTTTTTATTTTTTTGCTCACGTTTGTGGTGGCCTATTTTGTTTTCAACCAAATGTTGATGACATAAATGTTTATGCTCATAAAAGTATCACAACAAAGATTGTCAATCACAAATGTAATTTAGATTAAAGAAAAAATATCTTCAACAAAAAACAGTCCATCATCTGTCATCACCTTTCAAACGTAAGTGCGGACAATAGAAGTCTCCGCAATGTGGTCTCTTGTCTTCCTTGTATTATTTTTCATGTCCACTAGATGGCGCTCGGTAGGATTAAAGCACTGATATTCAGGATCTAGTCATCTTGAAAAGTCGTAATCTGGATCAGGCTGATCCTATCCTGAATTGCTCTGAACTCGAGGGACAAAATCTGGCCGACTTGTCTGATCCTGGATCACAAAAAATGGGATTTCAAAATAGGATCGGATCTGATGGAGATTAAAAGTTTTGAACTCTTGGGCCCTGCTCATCACATTCCCAATGATAATTTAGGCAAAGGGCCAGGTTAAATATGAGTTCCTGCACTGCCAGAAATCCAGAGAAAGATTACCTCTCTGAATATTAAACCTAAAACTATACACACCTTCATGTTCTAGCTGCTTTAGATCCTTAAACTGTACATCAGTTTAGAAAAAGACGGAATCTGATGAGTCAGGAAAAGAAACAGATGTATGAACTGTTGGGGAGGATTTCACATTCTGATTTTAAGTGACAATTATAATATTCTACAAAAAAATAAGCTAAAACAAAACATCAATCAGAGCTATGACGGTAAGGGACCGCACTCTCGATGCAGAAGTTTGTTTGAAGATCAAAATACATTATCTTCCGATGTAAGGTCTTTTAACATATCTAAACGTAGTTTTCCGGTAGGGGTATTTAACAATGCAGAATAGTAATACAGGATTAAATATAATAGAAAAGCCCCAAAACAACATCAAAAGTGCATGTAAAGTTGAACTAAAGCTCAGTGTGTGTGTGATTGTGTGAGCGTTACTGTGTTTCCGAGTCCTGCCCGTATCGTTGACCTCCCTGTGAACAACAGCAGGAACATCTCTATTAAGGATTCATACAAAATCACACTTCACAGGCTGTTTCTCACACAATCAGTGTCCCGTGGACCCTTCCAAATGTTAAAAGTTCACATTTCAAAAAATCCCCAGCATCAGTTAAAGAAAAAGTTTCTTCCCTTCATCCCCAAAAACGTTCTCCCCCCACGATGACAGTCATATTTCTGCCTGGTGTCCCCGTGTTGCCCCTGTCGTGAGTCCGTGCCAGGAGAAACTTTATTTTTTATACGATTTTCATTTGAGCCCAGTCCCCATGATGAACCGGCGCTGACGGAGGCTGTGGGGACAGACTGTGACAGAGCAGAGATGGAAGAAAGACTAAAGCATCCTAGTGCTAAATTAACAAGGCAGGGTTGGAAATGAA
>CALSBZ010000163.1:239739-252429 GCA_943591055.1 Gobionotothen gibberifrons | reverse complement strand
CTGGCATTCGTTTTAGGTTAACCAGTGAAGGCAGTGTTCTACGCCCCCGCTCCTGGTATACGCTAAACTGCCTTGTTTTTTTCATTGAGCAGGTAGCTGGTGAAGGCCGTGTTCCCGCACCCGCTCCCGGTTACTCTGCATCTGGCATTCGTTTTAGGTTAACCAGTGAAGGCAGTGTTCTACGCCCCCGCTCCTGGTATACGCTAAACTGCCTTGTTTTTTTCGTTGAGCAGGTAGCTGGTGAAGGCTGTGTTCCCGCACCCGCTCCCGGTTACGCTGCATCTGGCATTTGTCTCTAACACAACCAGTGAAGGCAGTGTTCTCGCCCCCGCTCCTGGTAGGCGCCGAACTGCCTTGTTTATTAATCCAGCCAGGTGAAGGCAGTGCTCTCGCTCCCGCTCCCTCTGCCGGTAACGTGGGTGTAATTACATCCCTCTTTCTGTTCGGCGAGTAGCAGCAACGCTCTACTCTTTCCATTAAGCGGGTAGCTGATGAAGGCTGTGTTCCCGCACCTGCTCCCGGCTACGCTGCATCTGGCTACCTACAGAAGGGCTCATTCAGGTAGCGCCTGTATGGCTTCTCTCGAGCCCGAGGACGGCCACGACCGCTGCCCCTCTTGCCTCGGCCGCCTCTGGCGGTCAGTGGGGAGGTTCTCACGATAAACGCCTGCATGAGCTGTAGCTGCATGCCTCGGGCGCTCAGAGTGGCTAGGAGCACTGAGGTGGAACGTCTGGCAGCAGCCAACAGACACCTCTCCTCGTCACATCCTCCCCCTGATCAACTCGGCCGCTCCCGGCGACTTGAGGGAGCGATGGCTATGGGTGCTCCCCCCCAATAGAAGGACGAGAAACAGGCTGTCCTCTAAAGCGGATCAGCTAGCTGCCGATAGGGGCATGATGAAGTCGCCTCTTGGCCCTTCAGCCTGGGCCCGGTGGGGGCTGCTAGTGTGCCGCCTGCCTCTCTGCAGCAGGCTCCGGCGAGCCTTCTTTGCTGGGCATCAGCGATGCATTACTGCAGGCCTCTGCCCTAATGGCTAGGGAATTGGAACGAGTTATGTCCTTTCTGGTACAGACTCGTCGGCAGGTCTGGCTGGCCCAGTCACCACTAATGGAGGCATGTAGGAAAGTCCTCCGTAGTGTACCAGTCGAGCCAGGGGAGCTGTTGGGGTCAGCTGCCCTGGAGGCACTGGAATGTGCTGCCCAAGCTAGGCAGACCAGGCAGCAGCTCTCGGGTCTTCTCAGACCTGTGCCCACTCCCAGCAGGCCCAGGGGCCGTGCTAGCAGCCGCACTCAGCCGCCGGATTACAGGGGTGGCCTGCAGAGGTCGTAGCGGCCCACTCAACCGCCTCCCAATGACTTTCGTGCCCCGGGTCGCCCGCCTTCCAGGCGGCCTGGTGCCCCAGAGCCTTACCGGCCCAAGGGGTCAGCAATCCGGCAGGGGCCCTAGCTCTGGCCCAGGAGTCGTCCGTCCTTCGGTCCAAGGACGCAATCGAGCCAGTAAGACCCTCTGCTTAGCCCAGGGGATTCTACTCGGCGTACTTTCTCGTGAGCAAGAAAGTCGGCAGATTTCGCCCGATCTGGGACCTCAGAGGAATCAACAGATTCCCGAAGGTGCTGCCATTCTATACGCTGACCACTGCACATGCACAGGTGGAGTGGCTCTCGACCGTGGACTTGAGGGATGCCTACTTCCACGTGGGCCGGGCAAGATGGGGCCTTATATCCAGTCCCTCCGGCCCTCGGGCAGACTGGCGGCTGCCTCGGCCGCTGGGCCCTTAGGCCCGCTGTCGTTGCGCCCCATGCAGATGTGGCTGAACAGGTTTCACTGGACGCCAAGTGGCACAGGCACAGGGAAGTCAGGGTGTCGCAGCATTGCCTCCACTCTCTGTCACGCCGGAGGGGCAGGGCCTATCTCCCGATGGGCGCGCCCATGGGCGCCATCCCACCCCGCCAGGAGACCATCACCATAGGTGCATGTCTCTCAAGGCTGGGTGCAGTGCGGCAGGGCAGGACCGTTCAGGGTCAGCGGTCTGCCCAGGAGGGTGCGCACCAGGTCAACATGCTAGAGCTTCGGGCTGTGCAGCTTGCACTCACGCCCCCCAACTGGGGGGCAAGAATGTGCGTGTCCCTTGGGGACAGCATGTACGTTGTTGCTTAGACAACAGTCCCTTCTAGATAGTGGACGTTCTCACTCCACTCTGAATTATGTGGCTGCTATTTCTGCCCGGCATGTTCGGGTCGACGGCGCCACGGCGGGGCGACACAGGTCGGTGTCCCTCTTTACGAGAGGGACTTTACGGCAGCGTCCCCCTAGCACCCTGAGGGCTCCGGCTTGGGACCTGCCCTTAGTGCTGGACGCCCTATCATCTCGAGCCCCGGGCCCAGGTCGGGCTTAAGCGGCTGTCCCCGAAAACAGCATTTCTGCTTGCCATAAACCTCAGGGAAGTGAGTCAGAGAGCTTCATGCCCTCTGAGCAGTACATGCCTGAGGTGGAACTCCGATGGCTCGGGTGTTGCCCTCTGGCCGAATGTGGCGTCCCTGCCCAAGGTGCTTCCACTCGCCCGCTCCAATCGGCCGACCCAGCTGGCACGCTTTAACATTCCACAGGAGAACGGCAAGCCTGAATTGCTGTGCCCTGTGCACGCCCTGAGGGCGTATATTGATGCCACGGCCTGCATACGGCAGTCAGAGCAGCTCTTCGTTCGCCGTGGAGGCACTAGGAAGGGTCGTGCTCTCTCGAAACAGCGGCTATCCCACTGGGTGGTTGATACCATCACACACGCCTACGGGGCCAGTGGCCGCCCCCCGCCTCAGGGGTCAGATGCCACTCTACAAGAAGCATCTCAACATCGTGGGCTGCCCCAAGAGGGGCGCCCCTGGAGACCATCTGCGCTGCGGCTGCATGGGCGTCTTCCGCAACATTCTCCAGGTTTTACCGGGTCAATGTCGCCACTCCTCACCCTCTGGGTGTGGTCCTGCTGCCAAGCTCCGCTGCTTCCGGCCAAGGGAGTAAGTGCTTGGATTCTTCATGACATGGTTGGTATAGGTCATCCAGTGCTTAAAGCACCGCCTCTGGCGGTCAGTAGGGACGAAATAGAACGATAGTTACGGCTGTAACTACGGTTCTATGAGTCCCGGATGACCGCCAGAGTATCCTGTCACTCAGAATTCTTGTGTGCTCGCGAGAAGATTCTGGGAACAGATCCTCTGACGACACCGGCTGATATAGCCGGTGTCACGTGGGTCACAGGTGACTCTGTTGGTATTGGTACTCGAGCTGCGCATGCGCGCGATGGACATATCCAGTGCTTAAAGCACCGCCTCTGGCGGTCATCCGGGACTCATAGAACCGTAGTTACAGCCGTAACTATCGTTAGAACTGATTTTGGAAAACTGGTACAAAACAATAAGGAATCGAACATTTTTAGGAACTACAGCATAGGAGATGAGTAAACTCAAGAATCTGTAGAGTGTAAATACATTGAGAAACACATTTTTACACACAAACTGTTTGCATATCATAGACAAGGTATTTAGGATATAAATAAATGTTCACCAAAAGTAATAAGTATAACGGAAAGTAGACATAGGCCTACACTTGAGTACACTTACATTACTGTGATCTGATTGTGGTGTGCTCTGCAGGTTTACTATTGAGCTAAGTAATAGTGGGATTTAAAGTGTGGAGATGTTCTTTCGTAGTGTGTGGAATATGTGATGCTTGAAACATGTAGGTATTCCAATTTATAGAAAATGGTTTGCTGAAAGAGTTATGTTGGGTAAATATGTAGCAATGGTTAGTAATTATTGGAAGGAGTTTGTGTAATATCATTAGTAGACGTGAATTGTGTTGTTTAGATGGCATTTAACAACTAAGACAGATAGTATGATGTGGAAAGGGTTGGATTTATTTAACCTCAGTGTGCTAGACTTTCTATAGGTAATGCGTCCCGAGACCTGGACTCCCCCTCTGCGTCAGAAGTGCTACGACCCCGACCCTCCAAGCAGACAAAAAAACCTGACCCAACAGGAGACTCCTCCTTCTCCATCGGACAGACACAAAGCTGAAACAACAACAAGACTGCATCCAGAACGGCAGCCAGAACTATCCAAAACCAAACTTTATGCTGACATACAGAGAGATACTCTCAAGAGCAAAGTGTGAGACGCGAGAGCAGAATCCGTCCTCCATGAAAGCAGCAAAGAGACTGAAAAGGGGGACAGGAAATGCAAAGCAGTGCAAGAACAGTGGCAAGATGGAGGCTGCAGATGTAACTGGGCCAAAGGCTGCCTAAAAGAGTTACAGCGGATGGATTCAAGAGCTGATGGACTGAAGAGAAGACAGAATCAGAGGAGTTGGCAGGGTCGATTAGAAGTGAGGAGGCCGGGGTCACGGTTTGAGAAAACCAGAGGAGGAGAAAAGGAAAACGGGAATGAGTGAGTTTACACATAAACACACTTATTCACAAAACGCACATAAAAGAGACCATATTTAAAGAACTTGAATAGACTAGATACATACGTAAAGACAGAAAGATTTATTAATCTCCAATTAATCAATTGGTAAATTAAAATAGCAGTAAAGAGGAAACTATTAAAGTAAAATGAGAAAACACACTGAGGGATAAAGGGGGAGACATGATGGAAAATTCACTCCACTTTAAGCAGTGGGTGTTTTGGAGTTAGGAGTACAGAGTAGAACCATATTCTTCAATGTTTTCATCATGTTAACGAATTATTCTTTTAGAGATTTGTATTCATGTGTGAATACAGTAGTGAGCTCATTTGGAACAATATTGAACACCATTAAAATGATAGTTTTAGGAACCACCTAATAAGAGAAATCTTTATTTATATAGCTAATGTTGACGGAAGAGCTAGTACCAAGCCAAATATAGAACCAAAGTATTGATTTCACCATTGTAGCATAGTTATTACCATAGGAGGGCTTTAAGATGGAAATATGAAATGACTTCTGTTTTTAAATCCTTGGTAAAGGAGGGAGTAATTGTTGCATGTTCGGACACCCAGGGTTCCACACACTGCTAAAGAGTTTAACATTGTTTTTTAAGTAGACCAGAATTGAAGATAAATGAGTATAATGAGCTATGAAATGCAGAGCTACACAGATCCTAGTAATGGTTTGACTCAAGATAATAGTTATGTACACAAGTTTCTGAATTACATCTATTAGACATTGTAATACTAATTAGGAGTAAATGAATTACAGTAGTAGTAGTACTATAAGGAAGTGAGTTTTGTACCAAGTTTCAGGAAAAATGAAAAGTTAGAACCAATCTTGAAAATCGTAGTTGAAATCGTGAATGAATAGGGAATGGCGCTCCACATATGACATATTTTTGTAGATAAAGGGTACCCGCCTATGCTGAAATACCTCTGAAAAGACTCTGCAGAGCAAGACATGGCCAATAGACCGAGACAAAATGACCTTTGACCCTGACTGATAGTGTGACAAAAGCACTGTCAATGACTGACTCTGGGGTGTATCTGACCAGACCTGACTTGACAACCAGAAAGTGTGAGTGTGGATGTATGCCGGCATGTGTTCAGTTTGAACTGCATGATTCTAAAACAATAACTAACCAAGGAGGGTTGGGACTAACATATTATTTTGGAGCTCCAAGGGAAACAAGAGGTTTCCTAAAAATTCCATAAAAAGGGGAAACCGCACATGTGACCCGTTTCCAATCTACTTGATGATATTTTACTCCCACAGGAGTTGGCGATTTGCAAATGTAAAACTCAAACTAAAATCTGAAGATTCTCTTTCTTTTAGGACTGAAGGACGGAGAGAAACATTTATTTTCACTGTAGTGTTTACTTTGGAAATGACAATAATGGATGTCAAATTGTAAATGTTCGCTATGTCCCTAGCCAATATTTACCTGAAAGTTGTTTCCCCTCCCCATTACAGGATTTTGTTACACATGAGTTCATGTGTAAAAAGGGGGGAGTGTGTATAATGTATAAATGTCAACATGGCTATAAAATTCACAATTTAAATTTTTCTTTTAAGGATGGAAAGAAACTTTTCGCCCCAACCCAGATGTTCAAACTGAACATTGAACATAGTTTTAGAATTAACCTGCTCCATATCTTGGGATAATATACTGTTTGGTGAATGTTGACATGTTTCTAAATATTGATTGAGTTATAACAGGTAACACAGATGCAGAATCAGTGGCCAAGGGGCTACTGTGAGAGATGTAATTCCAGAATGGAATACCGAAGAAGTTGACCTGTGATAATGAAACAATTTTGTAATATTTCAACAGATATTAAAGTACCTGAGGTTTGAAATGTAGAAAGAACATATTACAGTTAAGCTAAAACATAGTAATGTAATGAGACGGAATTTAATCTAGAAAACATCTTGTAACTAGCCTGGTAAAAGAAGTAAAAGCCATAGACTTTATTGTTTAGGTCATTATGGGGATTAAATTCATAATAGAAAGACATTTGATGACAGTATGTTGGATTTCTGTATTCATTTTTCAGCTTGATAATAGATAGGTAGAAGCAGTATTGCCAGGTGCAATAGATGGGATTTCTGCACATGATCCAAGCAGAGAATGACGTACCTTACAGGACAGACACACTCAGGAAATCATTCACTCTGACATCATCATGACTCGAGTTGTTTTTTAATCATAATGAAATTGTATTACATAATGTTAGTGTGTTTTTACCACAAACAGGAATAGTTAATTATTATATTAGATTTGAGAAAGATTACAAGGATTTTATTTAGTTCACCATGGAGATGTTTTTTGTTTTGTAACATATGCCAAGTAGTAAGATTCAAGTATCAGCAGGTTCTGAATTATTATTCCTCTGTCCCACAACCAACAAGAATGTGGATGGGGAGAGCTATATCTACTGGAGCCAGCAGAGATTCGTAAATTGCACCAGAGACACAGTAAAAGGATGACACAAACATTTAGATAAAAACAGACCGATAGAATGGCGCTAGACTTGTTTAAATAAAGAGTAATATTTACTTATTTTTATATAGTTTAATCCTTCATATATTTTGTAAAAGAACAAGTGCCTTTACACCAGATACAATATGAAGATGATTTATTTATGTTATTTATATTTATGATGTGAAAGGAGGGAGAAAGAAATGTTCCAATCCATGCTGCTATTTTTAGGAATGATATTGAATGTTAACACTAGAAGTTATGCACAAGGGAAGACTTTTATGTTTGAACCCACCATCAGTAGTATTTTTGTATTTTATAAAGTTGAGGTTATTGAACCATTCCATTTTGATAGTATGATTTTGACAAGAGTTATGTACTATGTAAAGTTCAGATGAATAACTCATTGATTTCAGTATTATGTACACACCTTTTAAGGTGTGTAAGGAGGGACTGTTAGTAAATTTAAAATCAATGGTGATAAGGTGTAATTTGAATTAAATACAATATTTGATTTAAATCAGTTTTATTCTGAAAAACCGGAAGTTCACTAACTGTTAACTTGACACTTTTATTCTGAAAATTTGTCACTTCCAGTTAGCATTAGCATCTGACAAATGCTACGGTTTTAAACCATGATAGAAGGTGAAATGACATGTGATGTTCTAAACTGAGCACACTGGGATTAGCACTCATTTATTGACGCTGAATAATGTGTAGCAGGAATGTTTAAACACCACAGACACCAGAATTATGTAATTTAGCAACAGAAAAGGCACCACATGCATTGGACCCGCCCCCGATGACGCCGGCCAATAGGAGAAGACCTCAGAAGACAACAGGGAGGCCAAGCCAGGGAGCAGCTGTCTTGGGACCCCCGACTGGACTGGGCAGACAGATGGGGAGAGTGTCTCCTTGCAATTTCATTTGTACACCACTGCATCTTTTGTTTAATTAAATGCTGTTAACTTTTATAAGCTTCCCTTGACTCTTTTCAGTCTCTCCTGCCTTCAGGGTTTGAAATCGCTCACAGTCACGACTCTCTGAAACATCTCTGTTGCCGGAAATGCATCCACGAAGGAGCCGTGGAGGACTGTGGAGGACCCATCAGTGTATCCTCGGTTATAGCTCCTCCAGAGAGCCTCCTCGACGGAAGGTCGAGGAGGGGGATTTGATTAAATGAGAAAGGCCCAAGGTCTTTTTAGCATGCACTAAATAATGTATTTTTTCAATTAATAATAATAATAATAATAATAATAATAATAATAATAATACATTACATTTATAAAGCGCTTTTCCTGGTGCTCAAAGCGCATACAAGCAAGTAAAACAAAAATAACAACAAAAGTAGAAAGTGCTAAGCTAGGAGGAATAAGGGCAAGGGGTTAGATGATTAGGAGTTGAAGGCAAGAGTGAAAAGGTGAGTTTTGAGGGATTGTTTGAACGACGTGAGAGTGTTGGCGGATCAATTGACTACGTTTACCATCCGCACTGATTGGGCATCCACATAACATGTTCTTTCTAACACACATGATTTTAATATACTGTGAGTCTTGTCATTCAAAATCAATGAAAACATTTTTATGTTGATATCTTTTCTCTTTTTTGTTTTTGTTTCCCGTGAGTCTTTTGTTTGCTATCAATGTAACCCCTCTGTCCCCCCTCTTCTTGTTCCTTTGTCTTCTCTGATGCCCCTCTTGATTCCCTCCTATTCTTTCTCTACTCTTACTTCTCTCACTCCAGTATGGAGCTGTGAATGCTCTGTAAAGCCGGGTCTTCTGTCACGCCTCTCCTAAACCCTGGGAACAGGAGATAAGGTGTTGGATGAGGTATATCCCTCCTCAGGGTCTTTTCTCCCAACACTCGCTCAATCGTAAACCCTGTGATCTCCTCCTTGGTCTCTGTGCTGAGTTTCTCCTTTGATTTCTACTGATCTCTCTTTTTCCTCTCCTCATTTTCTCATTCCTTTCACTGCAATTTTCAGAATATATTGGTCCAACTTCTACTTCCTGTCCCTTCAAATCTGTTTTGAACAATGTTGTCTATTTCTCTTTGGCTCCCCTCTTCATAGTCGTGTCAATCCCTCTCCCTTTGTCCCTCTCCCTTCATCTCTCCCCCCTCTGTATCTGTCTCTCTTATCACAGTGCTGGAAGCTGTTTGATGCTTCAAAAGAGCAACAGTAAAGTCTACTTTTCTCCCGGAGGCGACGTCGTTCTTTGCCGAACACCAAGGATGTTGCGGCAAAAGACTTGGTGAGGCAGAAAACATGACAAAGAGGGCGAAGAAATGGGAAAAAAGATGAAATACAGATTAAAGAGAAAACTACAAGACATGGAAGTGGAAGTCCAGAAAGAGAACAAAAAAGAATCAGATATTCTCTGTTGTGATGAGTTGTTTGAGGGTCATGGCATGATGGGCAAGATTGCATAGAATTGTCTTTGTTGCAGCATACAACTGAATAAGTCATGATAAGAGAAGCCATTTTCACTGGAGGGCGAACTGGAGTTCAAGATATGCAATTGCAGGCCTACATATTTCAATATTTCAGCTCTTGCTTTGGTTGTTGAAGAGATCAGAGACTGGCCACAAAAGTACTCTTGGTCTTTAATACAATACACCACCTCTGAGTGTAGAATATGTAAACATGTAACCAGTCTTCATTTCTTTAACTACGACAATGACAAAATAACTGTTACTATATTTGACCAGCTCTATACTAGCCAGTCAAATTCAGTTCCTGGCGGACGCCAAAGAAGCCTGAGATTATGGAATTAAACAAATAAATAAAAACAAGGATAATTGTGTGTTATTGGTGAGTAAATAACAGTGTGTTATTTAGAAAAGAATAACAAATTAGAAGGAAACAAATATTAAAATAATACAGATGTCAGTATCCTGAGGCTCTGAGCCCCATTTATTTTCCTCACAGACGGCAACAAAAGTCCGAAATTATATGATTTAAAATAAAAGCAATAATTGTGGCTTGATATTGAGTAAGAACATATTTTTATGTACCCCACAGCTTCCGGTCTTCCACGACCCGACCGGAGAAAAAGACGTGTTGCAGGCACGAAACACATTACCAGTAGAAATACATTGCTTTTAAAGTCGTTCTGTGTGACACGAAAAAAGGGGGAAATCGTGTTGGTGACCACGAATCAATAGATTAAATGTTGTGACTATAACACGAAATGCCGTGAGACTGGGTTGTGGATTCATGTAAAAAAAATATATTTTGGGGTTCTGGCTAATTTCAAACAGACGACATCTTGGCTTTCAGAATATGATATTGCCATAGAAGATAAATAAATGTTGAAGCTCGTAAAGACAGGCAAACAAGCCTCCCTCCCTGAACCGCCCTGATATAATGAATGGCAGACTTATAGTAACTTGGCAGGGTCGTAGACAGCGGGTTTTCGTTTGATATAGGGGACATGGAGAAGAAAAAAGTATTAGCGAGATCTCGCAATACTTTTTTCTTCTCCATGTCCCCTAGGGGGCTCCGTGGCTTTCAGAATATCAAATTGACTAAAAACGTATTTAAAATCTTAAATGTTTTTCCCTTGGAGGAGTTCAGGGTTCCTCATTGTGGTCATCACTTGGCGATGGTCAGAATGACTTGATTAAAATGTTTACGTGAAGACTAAAATAACTTTGATGAGAAAAGCTTTCATTGACTGAAACAATACTTTAATAGTTGTTTTCAAAGAAGAAAAGAAACCTGTGACACCAAACTTTTTAGGTCAGGAAAAAGTAGAGAAAACCCTTTCGACTTGTACTTGCACTCACTTAGGCTCCCAGGCTCGACTCTTCTGTCCACAAGCCCAAGAGTTTAAATGAAGCTGCTGAAATTCAAATGAAGTCCACACTCGGGCTCCTATGTCTGTACCTGAGCATTTAGGATCTAATGTGTCCCCTGCCGCGCTCTGCTTCAAAGCCGCTCACCAGAGTTTGACATTGGGAGGTTTAAACTTGGCAGAGCCGCGTTGTTCTTTCCCATAGCCGGTGAGGGGGGTGTCAAAGACTGAATTGTTCATTAGTATGAGAGTCAGCAGCTACACGCGACAGGCGGGATTATTGTGGGAGACTGAAGGGAGACACGGGGGAGAGGGGGGAGAGACTGAAACAATCTGTTGTGGGACAAAATACCTCCACTCTGTTACCTCTTATTTCTGATTGGGCAGTAACATGTGCATCTTGTCCTTATTGTTTGTATTTTCTGACAATTTAAATATAAAAGATAATTCCAGGGTTTTAATAACTTGGGAATTATCTTGTCGCTTTTGCCACTGATTATATTGGTTGTACACACCACAGTGATTGATCTCACAATACTGTGACAGTATTACAACAGCACACTATGACTAAATCTGAGGGGTATCTTCTCAGCAATAAGTGTGATTGACAAAACTGTGAAAAGAGAATGTAAATTGTAAATTGTTTTGTCGTTCATTACTGATTCAAACAAATATTAACAGCATCAAAAAACCTTATTATTATAATGTATGTGATTATTATCATTATATTAAAAAAAAGAAACAGTCAGTCAATCTCAACCCCAGCATTCTCATAACCTGAACACAGGTTGTTAGTGCTGTGGTTGGAATGTGTTGATGGCCCATTTAGATTTAGATCACCTCACAAATGTGAACAGCAACACCTTGCAGGGATTTATTTCGAAACAACTTATATAACTGTTTCTCTAGTTTATCGTTATTCCCCACCTGTTACTGTGCACTTGTTGTTTATATTTGCCAGCACTTTCTAGGCTTAGCAGCATCAAATCCTTTCTGTAAACTACAAGGACAAATGCAATGTTTGAACACCAGCTTTGTTCCTCAAAGCGTCCAAACTAAAGCTACACAGAACTCAAGTGTTGCACAAATATAACCATAACTTTGGCAACTCAGATTCTATCTTTCAAGTTCTTTCCCAGTTGTTGCGCTTACTCCATCGTGAGAAACATTTGAGTATTTTATGTTTATCTATTTTTGATGTTTTAATGTCCATTTAGTAAGAAGGAAAAGTCGAAACAGAAATATAATTGAATTAGAAAAATAGTAATAATAATTTGTGTAGCGCCTTTCAAGGGACCCAAGGCCGCTTTACATGGTGTAGGGACAGACACAAAAACAAACAAGTAGGGCAAATAATAAAGTAAAAATAAATAATAATATATTAGGTAACATTTATATTAAGGTACACAAATTCACCATCAACTAGTTGTTGATTAACATGCATATTAGCAGTATATTGACTCTTTATTAGTCATTATAAAACACTTATTAATGCCGTATTCTACATGACCGTATTCTACAAGTAATAAGCCATTAGTTGAGTTTTTCCTCAATAACCCTCTAATGAGTGCTGATTTATTGCAAGTCAATATGGGCCTAATAAGGCAGCAGTACCACAGGAATAGTAATTCTCCTATAATAACACTTAACAATATGTGACCCGCTCTATCGAAATCAGTCGGAAGTCTCAACGGCTCATTTCAAAATAAACGTGGATTTGCGTAAAAAAATAGTTTTTCGGGGTTCGGGTGTTTTGTTTGATTTTAAATAAACAAAGTCTTGGCTTTCAGAATATGAAACTTTTATTTCCAAAATCACACGATGAATACATGTTTGACATCACTATTTAACACTTGCACATCTGTTGGCTAGGGGACATCAGCAGGAGAGGACTCTTTAAAGTAGAGACGCTACATACTGATATACACCTGAACATCAGCAGGAGAGGAC
>CALSBZ010000163.1:227491-239729 GCA_943591055.1 Gobionotothen gibberifrons | reverse complement strand
GGACTTTTTAAAGTAGAGACACTACATACTGATATACACCTGAACATGAGAATATTAGGACTCCTTTAGATGTACCATTTCCTGTCTTCAGAGGAACCATACAGTAACAGCACACTTGCACAAAGGTTATCAACAGAGTGGGCTAACACATTTGTTTGGAGGAAAGAGAGAAACCAGGATGTGTGATTTATCTCTTGCTCTCTATGATAATACATTAGGTAGAAAGACATTATAGTTGTATCCAAGGTTTGGAACAAAGTAACAAGATCAATAACATCCCCTCCCTGTGTGTAGCCGTGCGTGTAGTGTTGATAGCGGCGCCAAGACAAAGATTGGCTAGAGAGTGCTCCTTCCTTTTTCCTCCAGAGAATAATGAACGCAAACAACAAAAAGACAATGATCAAACACAAGGACACACTTTTAAACTAAAGCACACAGCGAATCTAACAATGGGAAGCAATAAATAACTGTGTTAAGGGCCGGGCGGATTAGATGGCTAAGACACGAAGGAAGGCAAAAAGACTTTGGGAAAAGACCTCATGTATCAGGTGTTACATAATGTTATCGGCATAAGCAGCTTGAAACCCAGACTAAAAGTCCTTCTGACAAATAGTTATTCTGTTCAAGCAGTTATTACAGCCTGTGTGTTGCCCCTAGAAACACACCTCAAGGTGCAGCTCTACTCCACTTGGCTCAACTTTTTCTTTCCCTGGTACTTTATTTTAGTGCCAACTCACCAGATGTTCCTGATCTCCACTAATCCTTTTGGCCATAGTTTGGTTTAGCTTGCTTTGAATGTTGGTATGGATAAGTTGTAAACTCTCTCGGGTTTGGTGTGTGAAATATATGTTGTACCTGAGCCTGATATGCTGTGGCTGTAACACCCACTAACACAACTCTTAACTGAGTAGCAATTTGTATTTGCAACTTTTATGACTTTTTGATTGTTTACAATATGGTGTCTGTTGATGTTGCGCCGAAACAGTCATATTCGGTAAGTCGTTTTGGCACCATTGGCAAACCTTTTACGTTGTTTAGGTTTGAGGGTGTGTTGGCACAAACAATACAGAAAGGCAGTCTGTGCACTAAATCCTAGCCAAAACCTACAAAGCCAAAAAATACACAGAAGAGACAAAACAATCCGGAGCTCTGGCCTGTGAATCCAGGTCGAGGGAAAGACAAATGTTCATGGACGGAGACAGAATACCAAACGAATTTGGGGAGCCCCAAGAGAAAAGAAAAACCGATGAACAGAGAAGTAAACAGAAGAGAGATCGATGCTTTATCAGTGGGTCCCAGACCCGGCAATCCCTCCTGGCTCAACATCAAGATCATTGCTGCTGGGGTTTTTAGAGTTTGTTTTTCAAGCGGTGTAACAATCGATGTTACAGTTCAATTAATTCACATATTTCCTTGTTGTAATTGCAGACTCATTCCCACACCCTGGTTAGCTTTACAGAGACAGGTTTGATGTTGTGCCGAGAACAAGGAGAGGAGGGGGAAGAGCAAGAGAGAAAGTAAGGAGGGAGGGGAAGGAAGTGAATTTCTGTGGTGTGCGTGACCTCAATCAAATCACTTGGAGCTGGTCAATATCTGGTGATTATCTGCAAAGGATTGAAGGAATAGTTATCTGCTGTCCCGACACACAAAGCCGCCCTAGGAAATCCTCGGTTCCTGTGCTTACATTTTTTATTTGTAATTAACAGGTTTTTTAACCATTTTAGTGGAAATAAAGCTACTTGTCCTCGTTCCTCCCCTATGTTTAAGGTATGTGGCTCTTAACAAAGTGTATTCATAACTCAGGTCTCCATTGGTATGCAGATGACTTCATATAAAATGCAACTGGAAGCAGAATTAATTCATTTTAAACAGTTCAGGATGGTTTTGATTGAAAGGTACATTTCCCAACTCCTTTTCATTCAAGTTTCCAGCTACAAGTTAGTAGCTAGAAGCCACATGCTAAGGATCACATTGAGAAGCATGCAATGATGTCTGGCACAGCTTGGACTAACCTCCAGCTCTACATAGGGTGGCCTTCCAAAACGTCCAAACCCTCGTTCCACGACAGAACTAGCCCTGGCATCATGACGGCTACATACCTCCAGGCCCTGGCTGTGCTGAGGGGCTTTGTAAGCATGAGGGGCTTTGTAAGGATGGCAAACGGTTTCTCCAGGCAAGGCGAAAACCCATCTCCACGGAGGGACCAGCCAGCTGGGGGAATCAGGGTCTGGCCGAATATGGGGTTGTTTCGAAGAACTCTGGCCTCATGTACGGAGACTAGAAATCCAATAATCACATCCAGAATGATTCCACTCGAACCACTGATGGCCTGTATCCTCTGTGGTTTCCCTGGAGATGTCATTATGTTATGAACTCCATCAATGGCTCCAGCAGCATGGTAACATGGTGGACTCTTTGCAGTCTGTTGCAGGTCATCGGCAGTTGGCAGGGAAATTAGGGTTGTTAAATTGGCCTTTACCTACCCAATGGCTTTTTGGGAATCCCATATTCAGACCATAGAGAGGTCCATGGGCCAAGCTATAAAGCAAAGCAAGCACCTCTATCTCTTGTACACAGCCACGGTCCTGTGGGAAGGGAAAGCATTTCAACTAAATATGGCACACTAGATTGTATGAGAGGAAAAATTTGTTCAGGCACGCCTCAAATAAATGAAGAATGGGGCAGCACAATTCAAATGTACAGCACTTTGCCCTCCTGTAAACATAAGACACAGGGCAAAGAGTTGTTTGTACAAAACAATGCAATATACAGACGTATTAGCGTATACACACGTATTAGCCTGGCTAATCAGATTGTACTGCGTGAAATTCAATTCAATTGTTATTGGCAGTTGTAAATAATTTAAGGGAAAGAATGTATGGATTGATGGTCTTGCAGTGAATGCAAATAAGTATAAATACATATTTACCAGGGTACAGCTTTAGTTTATTGAGCCTATAAGCCATTTAATGTTTAAAACAGCAACAAAGAAACAAGATAATAGTGTATCACAATAATGCAATGCTTGTAAATCCAAACACGTTCAAATATATATTTTTGTAAATCATAAAAAGTTTATAAGAACAAAAGTAGATGAGATGAATACAGGTGAGCTTTATTCAAATGTTTACCAGTACCTTGAAACACTACAGTGTACCAGATAAAGACCCTTAAAGGTCCCTGGTACATCGCTAAGATGCGCCTTAACTGTCTGCGCCTTTCGGTGAATCTTACATACTTTTAGCAGGCAATCGAACATAAGTCATCGCAGCTGAAAGATGTTGACAGGACCACATGCTGATGTCATTTCCTGTATCCTACAAAGAGAAGGAAGTGTGTCCTGGAGCTTTTTCCATTATGTGTACCCTTCCAAGCTTCATCCAGCTGTGTGTGTCTATCGACAGAGTTCAATCCGGGCCCTGGTGACATGTCTTGTTTCACTTCCTGTCTGTGAAGCCACTCCCCGATTCTATCACCTGTGTCTGCTGCCCTTGTGTTTCAGCCTGCTCTCTCTAGCTGTCTTCTTATGATACATGTTACGTGTAAATATGTGTGTTTCCCATTGCCAGTTTGTCGTCAATGTTCTCTTAGATCAGTCAGTCTGTGTTTGTCCCTGCATCCTAGTGTTCCCATGTCCATGTTACTGTGTTCTAGTACCATCCTGGATAGTGTGTTCTGTATTGCCTTTGCCTGACCCCTGTTTGGTTATATACCATATATATATATATATATGTAATGCATTTGAAAGTGTCACACAGGATGAGTCGAGGGTGGTTTAATATATATATATTTTATATATAAATACATAACGACTGCTCTGTGCGCGCATGAATTTACAAACACAACTAAAATGCTATAAATGAAGTGTTCTCGCCACTGGGCATGATTCACAAGAACAAAACAGTAGGTTGTAAAAAACACTGGGAATTCCCGTTAACGCTGACTTCTTTACATCCGAGAGCTTTCATTCCAGCCAAATAACTATTATCACTCAAGGGTGATGTAACCACGGAGGCCTTTGTAATAACTATTGAACACTGATGTGTGTGACTTTTGTAGCCAATAAGGAGAGGGACTCCCGTATCCTTCGTGTGAACTCGTCTCCCTTATGTGGCCGCATGTATCTTCACATCCCTCTCAAGGCCGTCCCCTCCACCCACTCCTCTTCACACACCTCCGCTCTGTCTTTCTTTCCCTCTTTCTGCTCTGGAAGGACATTAAAGTCAGACCCCCAGAAAGCAGCCCACCTGATTTCCCACACACACCTTTCACCAGAGCCCACGCAAACCCGGGGCAGGACTTCCTTTCAAGTCTTCTTTTAAAGCCACTGGAGTGCATTAATATGAAGACATATCTTATTATTTCACATTCGAGTGCACACTTCAGACGAACTGGAACATGACAAAGTGGTGCTTTGCATAAAACAAAGACAACTGAAGCGTGGAGGCATACATCTGTGGAGGAAAGAGATGAGCAAACAAAACTTGTATGAAGAATTGTTTCAAGTGATGTTTTCAGGACGGCAATGGAGTGCATTTCTCTTCTTCACTGCTGTTAATCCCTGGAGCGTCTTTCTGGAAGCTCAGCAGAATTGGAAATGAATGGAATGATTGCATCCCACTGGACCATCTATTGCTTTCATAAATATCATATTAAATATTGAATGCCAGATTAGTCAGAGTACACATTTGTATGTTACGGTGTTACAGGGTACTCTAAATGTGAACTCACATGTGGAGTCCAGGATCCATAGACTTTTATTATATTTCTAACTTTTACTGTCTATTTCTTGTTAAAGCAAATGTTTATAAAAATGTAAATGTGGTTTGTGTATGATTGGAATGTGTAATACAGATTATTTTGTATTATTAGATAATGCTCTCCTTTTTGTTCTGGACATTTCCCTGCAAGGCAAACATTATTTTACGTTCTGTGTCTTTGGTGCAAAATGTAAGTATTTATTCTTGTTTGCTTGTGTTAACGTTGTTTTTCTGTACTTGTGAAGCTATAGTTTGACCCACATATCTGTTGTTAAAGTTTTTTTCCGTGCTACTGTTTAGCAGGCAATGTTCAAAAGTGCATGTGTGAACAGATTAGAAAGTGTGAAGGATTGTGTGCGTCTATTAAAGATATTCAACACGTACACGACAACATTTCTGTAAGACATACCCTTAGAATGCTTGTCTCCATACACCTGCAGAGAGTTGATGCTGATTCCTTGTAATGCATTGCTGAAAGGCAGTCCCAGGAGGTGCAGTAATCATCCACAACTCATTGCTACAACAACAGCAAACTAATGGTTTTGAGAGAAACAAACACAAGTTAAAAAAGCACTGATGGTTGTATAAGTTGAGACGCTTATCTTGGCTAGCCAATCACATGGATCGCCCATCCGGAAGAATACCCCACATTTATTGTCTATTTGTTTAATTGAACATCCTGCTGTATTGAAGAAGACTTATATGCATTGAGATGGTCAACTCATCAGGTTAATGATTATTAAAGTCATAAATCAATTGTGGGGTAATTTTGTTGTAGTCTTCTATACAAACAGATCGTAGAGTCGCCCCTGCAAGCCGATGTAAAGAATGCAGGTTTGATGGGTTTCCGCATTTGCTTCACTTTTCAGATTCGGAGGTTGTACCTTGGTACACACACACACACACACACACACACACACACACACACACACACACAGCTTTATTACTCAGAGCCTTTGAAAGGGCAGCACCACAGTCAGTCCTTCACAGACTCCGTGACTCACTGCTCATTAATCAAACCCTCCGGACTCAAAGGGAATCCCTTCCTTCCGACAGCAGCAATGATTGAACTTCATTATGTGGGATTGAGCTTTGTACCTTACTGTCAGCCATGTAGTATAACCTACCTCTTGTTCCCTGACTAATATCAGCTAGATGGAAGTAAGATGGAAACATCCATTGCCATGGAGACTGATGTTTCTTGGAGATGTTTCCTTGTGGCTATGCTGTACACACTGTAAGGCCCCTGAGATTCATGTGTGATATTGGGCTATATAAATCACATTTGATTAATCTAATAAATTGTAGCAAGGTAGGATTAAGAAATGTGTTAAAAACAATAATGTGCTTTATTAAAAACAAGAAATCAACCCAAAGAGACTATGTTGAATCAACACAAATCCATGCTCTGTGTTGGAGGGTTCCCCCAACATTAGATGCTTTCTGATTGCCATTAATACGGTGAACCCTCCACGTGTGTTTTTAATTCTTGTTTTTATGCACCATGAGTACAATAAGACTACCCTTATAAAGGATTCATAAAGGGTTTATAATTAGGTTATTAATTAAGTTTTAAACACTTTAGCAATCATTAAGAACCATTTATAAACCAGTTCTAACATAGTTGTCATACATCGACACAGGCTCACTATTTAGCAAGATGACTAAGCCTTATATTGGCTGCCGAGCTTACTCAGTCTTTTTCATCAGCCAGTATCCTTGGTATCTGTTGTTCACAGTGGCGACTGGTCACTAGGCACAGCCCCACCTAGTGTCAGCAGAAAGTATTTCAAATAAGAATTCCAAAAAAATGCAAATACATGCAAATAAAATACATCTTAAAATATATTTTCAGATCATGTTTAATCATCTGATTCGTCTGTCCATTGCTGTTTTAGTCTGTGTTCTTCTAATTAGTGTCTACAGTGTGCCTATTGAGCTGTTTTGAGCGACGTGGGTCAAGCCCCGATCCAGCCCCTCTCTCTCACTGTCTAAGTTAATGGGTGCTGTAAAAACTACACTGCGCATGAGTTTTTAAAGCCTCCAAGTTAAAACGTAATAGAGAAGTGTTAAGCGTTAAGTGTGATAATACTGTAGAATAAACGGCTTCTGTTTGAGGAAGGTAAAATAAGGTCATCCTTGTAAGTTAGAGAGATATTTTATTAGGTAGGTAACTGTATGCATCGCTAAGGTTATTTTAAATTCGCTATGCTCGATTATGTAGACAAGCTAACGTCAAAGTACTGTAGTGTTGAATAGCGGCGTAGTGTATGTGAAATCAACCTCACAATAAGATGTGTGTATATTACAAATAATAATGTCATATTTCAAGATGATTACTTAGATATTACGATATGGTTGGTTGAGCTGGAGTTCATTATTGAGCTTACACGTTAACGTCACAGTCATATCTGAAGAACGAACCCAAACCTTGTTGTTTTTATTAATTGTATTACCAAATTGGTATCGAATAAATAGTCAGCGTTGGTAATACCAATGCTGATAAAGTAAACTATTTTATTTGAGTATTTGTGTCTGGGAGAAGGTACTGTACCCAGTTCCTATGTTCGGCAGTTATAGACTGGGCTTTCTTGTACAAGAGATTTTTATTTATTTTTTTAATCAATACAAATTATGTTACACAATGCACCTAAAAGTATGGCATTTTGAAACATGATGTGCAACCATTTTTACTGTAGTTTGTGTGCATTTTGTTGTTAAGATGATGTTGTGATTTATTTTTGTTACATTACATGACATTGCATTTAGCTGACGCTTTTATCCAAAGCGACTTACAATAAGTGCGTTCGACCAGGAAGATACAACCTTGAAGAAAACAGAATCATATAAGTACATCAGGTTTCATAGAGCTAAACATTTCAAGTGCTACTCAACTGGCTTTAGATAAGCCAGCCCTTTATTAGTATATAAGTGCTCTGTTAGTAATTCTATCGCTCGAAGTGGAGTCTCTGGAGTTTTCAGTCTGCGCCGGAAGATGTGTAAGCTTTCTGCTGTCCTGATTTCAAAGGGGAGCTCATTCCACCATTTAGGAGCCAGGATAGCAAATATTTAATAAACTATGAATGTTTCATTTCCATGTAACGGGAAGAAACTCAGCTAACTGATCTTTTTTTTTTTTTGCAAAAAAAACCACAAAGCTAACGCCGAGCCTCTGTATTCGCCACGAGCGAAAAACAATCTTAAGGCCGTTAGCACAGAACTCTAGCTACACTGATCGATATACTTATTGGATCTGCACAAACAAGCTTAGCTAACATCCTGAGACTCCACAGATTATAGAAATATAAGGATCATCACTGAGCGATCAAAACTTGTGACAGGGGAAGCAAATACAGACAACACACGAGTAGCTTTAGGTAGCAAAACACGGAGATATGCTCACCTTAACTGTTATTCTGATCAAAAGTCGTGTTCAATGGCATTAAAACGAGAACAAACTCGGCTGAAGGTTAATCCAATGTGTCACTTTGAACAAATTATTGATAATCCATAATTCAATTTGTATGCAAAAATCGGAGAATACAAATGAACTGCTAATGGCAGCCACCAGAGTGTGTCACAACTCCGGTTTTGGCTACGCGTCACTCTCTCCTTATTTGGTAACGTGTGTGTGTATGTGGAACCTCCCCTCGATTCCATTGGCTCTGACGGTTAGAAAGAGATGTCAATCAGCAAAATCGAGCAAGGGGGGCCAGAGATAGGTCAAATCCACCCAAATGACCCCAAAAGAGGGTTTTTTTGCTAAATCTGTCTAAAAAGGTCAAATCTCACTTGTTTTGCATCAATCTTGATACAGGGTACTTATTATATGTTGTACTTTGGATTCCTAAAGCTTCTAGTCAACTAACCCATCATCCAAGGTTAGTTTTCACTATAAGTACAACATATTTTTTGGACGGACACTATAATTTACAGTTTTTTACTATGTTCAATCTGAATTTTCTTTAAAATAAAAAACATCTATATTGATTCTGACTTTTCTACATCCAACTCACAGGTATATCATTACTTTGAGAAAAAAGATTATTAATTTAACCCTTTTAGAAGGGAAGATATGGTCATTTGTTCTGGGAATGTCATTTTCGAGCCTGAAACCTGAAAAACAGGGGGGGTAAGAATCTTTTTTTAATTTCTGAATTTGATGTTTATGAGCTCCTTGTTTTTTGCACATGAACAAAACCTAACAATTACATGTACGAGTCTTCCATTTTCTAGACTAAACACTAGTATATATGATCCTAAGTACAAATATAAAATGTGATGTAATCTGCATGACAATATGAAATGTCTACCTTATATTGACCCTCCACACAAACACCCAAACGCAGTTGAAGTAGGTTGGCGAGGGTGTTGGGGTTGGTTTGGAATTTAACCTGAGTTGACCTTTCCACACCTGTCCACCAGGTGCGCACAGTGTGTTCTCTGCACACCTGTGGATCATTTCATCGTCAGTCATCAGACCTGCTGCCTTTTCGTCCAAGTAGACATCATTATCCGGCCCTGTGTGCAGTCAGTGTTCACCCTGGATCTTTGGAAGGTTACCCACACTGCCCTCATGTTCCTGCCGCCTCCGGATGCTACCTTTAGGGTTAAAACCAAAAACGTGACAAGGAACACAACTAAAGCCCAACTGTGGCAGTTGATCAGGCTGCCAATCCAAATGCAGTTCACTGCTTCGTACACAGTGAGGCGCAGGAGCTGCTTATTATTGGATTGCACTATATGCAGCTGCTGTTATTAACAATACATATGCAAAGTGTCATGGTTACCGTGACATGATTTTCAACCCCTTTTGGATTGCAATGCTTCTGCCTTGAGGTTTGTCTTGTATACTTTATAAAGTATACCAATAACATACACTAGAAGATTTGACACGTTTGATCAAAGAATCAAGTAGCAGTTCAGTTCAGTAATAACATGGTTACAGTGGGGAAATCGATTGGTCAATTAAACAGAAAGAGAAAAGGTTGCATTTTTGCAGCCATCATTGATGGTAATTATGTGTTTCTAGGACACTTGGAATAAATAAACATTACCATCTGTACAATATTAGCTTGAAACAAATGATAATGGAGGATTCATTTTAGTATGACTTGACTTCCCAGAATGTCATTGAATGTTGAAGGTTCTACACTGATAGCCTATATTACGTCTTTATTATATAAGCATCACCCTATTAATGGGAACATACAACTATTTCTTAAGGCGAGACACCCCAGGTGAATATAGGGTACTTTTTTTAACTTAAAGATATCAGCTAGACATTTCTCCAGTTAATTACTTACAATAAGGCAATTGTTTTTTGTATACAAGTTTTCTGAAATAGCATGTTTAAATATGCAAATGACCATTATCTCATTAAATATGCAGATATTTGAACACATTTCAGGAATCGAAATCTGAACTTTGGATAAAGCCAGGTTCAAAATGATTGTTTCATTTTGTAGTCATATTAGAAACTAAGGCTTTTACAGAAGGGATTTTGGATATCTCTTTTTATCACTCCATAAATCAGAAAATACTGTCAACAGCCCTAAAATATCAATTTTCGCCATGTTTTTAGGTATAAAATGATATATAATTCAGGCTATGAATGATATATGAACAAACCCTTCTGTAAAAGCCTTCATAATATTGATAGGAATATAACTGGAAGGTTTGGTGTATGTACGTGCAACTGAAGTGAACATTTCGAACTCAGAGTAGGAGAAAAAACTCATTTTGAGAAAACGACCTTTAAAGATAGCCGTGTGGCGCTAGCTCAACCCTCCTGTTCTTTGGATGACAGCTTGCGCCTCGACACACTCCGTGAAGGTATTTCATGATCGGGGTCCTTTGTTTTTTGTATAGCTTCGTGCAAGTGACAATTGTTGTCGTCTTCTCTGTGAACGCTTTTTTCGCCGTTCTTTTGCCATTTTGAGATTTAAATTTCTAGCGGAAAGCTAACCAGGAAGTGTCATAGCACACCACGTGACGCATCTGAACGAATCACGTTGTCAGAAATTGACACCAGCCAATGAGATTTCGTTTCTTGGTTTAAGACCCCTTTGCACTTTCACGATTGGTTGCTGATACAAAGGAAATGACCATATTTGGATCCGATGAGATTGTGCAGTAGAAACGGAGCTTTCCAACGATACCTCTGATGACATGGTTTAAACAGCGGTCGCTGTACTTTATGTTACGTTAGAATGCTAACTTTTGGTGAATTTAGGAGAAATATACAGACGCAAATAGACAAACTATAGTAAAATAAACACCTCAATGTGTATTTTGTACGTTTTCCTTCCAAAAGCCTGAAAGAAAACATGTTATGGAATCAAAATAGCACAAAATCTCAAAATTGACCAGTGCATGAAAAACGATGTTTTTGCCTGCCGTGCCTCGCCTTAATCCACTGCTGTAACCATTTCATTGAAGCAAGTTAACTACATTTTACTAGAAAATAAAACATTTTTTAACAGAGTTAAATAGAGTTGCTATGTTTGAATGTGTTGTTTGACTCCTAATTAACTCCAAATGTTATATACCCACAGTAGATTACATGGTTATTGCTTTGGGAATGACATGGTAAGTTTCTAACCATAACTTATATAAAGAACCACATATTTCTCAAGACGGCTTTTTTTTAAATACCTAATTAAATGGTGGAAGTTGACTGCCCCATGCTGTTCTCCAGACACGGCCCGGATCAGATTCAGATTCACACCTGGCTCCACATTTCATTGCCTTCCCCGGCACACATTTCTTCCAGCTGGTATAAAATGTGAACGTTCTGCCTCAAAACCAGCAGTGCACCTGTGCAATATGCTTCCTGTTCAATCGTGTGGTAAAAGGTAAAAGGTGTATCTGTGATGAAAGAAGTGCAGGGATAGGCGCTCAGGATGGAAGCATGCGGCATCATTAATTAGAAGTCTAGGAGTGACCAGGCCATTGGTTCCAAGATACACACACACACACACACACACACACACACACACACACACACACACACACACACACACACCATACATGTCAACCCTCCCGATTTTCGCGGGAGACTCCCGATTTCATGACCCTCTCCCGGTTTCCTCCCGGGGTCATATTTCTCCCGCATTTCTCCCGATTTCTGACAAAATCTGATTTACTCAGGACTGTTTCCACTCGGACTTTAATACAGCTGCACCATTGTTTGGTTTCCATGGTAACACGTCTCTTTAGTAGCGCGCGCAACTGAAAGTCTGAGAGGGTGAGGAAGATTGTCACAGAAAACAGAACAATAATCGACAACTCCACCCTCTGCTCACTCCTTTCCTGTCCAGCCCACATATGCTCCATTAAGGATGGTGCTTCAGGCCGCCTGGCAGTGCACTTACAACTACAAGAAGCATGTTAATGTTAATCTAATACAGCTCCGGCGATCCACTAGCACCCCCCCCTCCCGATTTCTGAGGTCTCAAGGTTGGCAAGTATGTTCA
>CALSBZ010000163.1:122375-179833 GCA_943591055.1 Gobionotothen gibberifrons | reverse complement strand
ACATTTTGTGTACCTTAACTAAGCATTAACTAAGCATTAACTAAGCACATTTTGTGTACCTTATTGTAAAGTGTTACCTTTGAAGAAAATAAAGAAAGGGGAACCCCGCAAAAAATTTGAAAAGTGCAAGTTATCGTCGCGTCATCTTATTTATGTTCCCGACAGCTAGAAAGAGTGTTTTATTGATATTTCGAATTATTAAGAACCTTAAATATATAGAAAGAAAAGTTTTAACATGTAGGCTATATCTTTTTTGTGTAAACATATGATATAGGCATGCTGCATGCATACATTGTTAAAAATATGCGAGGGTGATGACGTCAGAGCATTTTCGTATGTGCCGGGGCTTAGCCCCGGACAGCCCCGGCCCAATTTAACCCCTGCATGTGCTATATAAAAAGGAAATTAAGCTTAAAGGGTGGACATTGCTGAGCCTTAGCTCTATGGGTAAGCTAGCTAACCCTCTGCACGTAAACAGAACTTTTATAACTATATCAAATATGTGTTTTAAATATTTTTGATCGGACCAACTTGTGTGACAAAATGATTAAAAACATGAAAAAATACATGAGTGAAAGTTTATGCTCACCCACCCAACTTTACTCGGACCAACTTTCAATGAAATTGTAGTCTTGTTCTTGGAAGGTGAGAAACTGTTGAGCTAAGTTAGCCTTAGCTCTGAGAGTGATCCAGATTTAGCTAGCTAACCTTCTACACATTAACATTTTCATTTGTACGGTGTAACGGTAAGCTGTGACATTTATAGAGTTGTTGCGGAATGTTCGCTCTCAGCGGCAGTTGGTAATTCGAATTTCAAACCGATTTTCTAACTTGCGATGTGAAAACTGTTTTTAAGGTACACAGATATAGCTGGGCATGCTTCTCTCAAGCCAGTATTGCCTTACCGGTCATGTGATGCATAGGCAAGTCCTGATTGATTTAAATCTCATGCTACGAACAGACGGACGGACACACGGACACACACACGTGTCACTTATAGAATCGGCTGCACCGCTTAAAAATGCAAACATTTTTATAAATAGAATAAATAACTCTAGTGTTGCTGTTTATAACTCAACTCAACATGACCATAGCTTTCATTAGAGCCTAATATGAAGGCTCTATGACAACGTTGAAAAATCGACATTTGGGGAAAAATTGGCGGTCAGTAGGGACGAAATAGAACGATAGTTACGTCTGTAACTACGGTTGTATGAGTCCCGGATGGCCGCCAATTTTTCCCCAAATGTCGATTTTTCTAGAGGCGGTGCTTTAGCACTGGATGACCTATACCAGGGGTCGGCAACCCGCGGCCCTTGGGCCGCATGCGGACCTTTAAGCCCTCTGCTCTGGCTCCCTTGAGCTTAGACAAAAATAAGAAGGAAATAATAAAATAATAAATAAAAGTATTTGTAGGACCATTTATATTTTCTTGCATGGTTGAAAATGTTTCGCATCTTGTATTTTGAGGTGATACTGTGACACATAAATAAAAAACAAAACGGCTTTAAATAGGTCAACTAAAATATGCATCACATCCTGCTACGGTCCCGCGCTAGCGCCTTTTCTTGCAGGCGAATAACCTGACCCCCGGCTCGATGAGCGAACTATGGATAAATCAAAGAAAAGTACCGGAGGAACACAGGATTTAATTCTGCGTGGACAGAGTTATCTGCTTTCACAGCAAACGATGCTGGCTTACCGCTATGTTTGATATGTAGAGAGAAGTTGTCAAAGGTGCTGCAGCCTTTACGTATCGAGGAACAACACAGGAGAGGAAGACAGCTGACGATCTTCAGTCATAATTCAATGGGGTATGTCATTTATTTCAGAAAACACTTTTTGTTATATTCCATGGAATGCTCTTAACGTCCCGATAGCAATGAATATAATAAATCCATACAAAAATGTTATCTGTGGAAGCCGTAGTACTGTAAAAAGCACGACCAATCATCTGAGCCGGCCCGGCTAAAGTAACTGGATGGCCTACCTGCCTGTCAGCCTTCCATCTGTGCACAAACTTATCTCGTGCCCTCATTGGTCATGTGCGCATTCGTGTGTGTTGGAGGAGGGGCTCTGTAAGGAAGTCCGAAGGAAGGGGCAGATTTTTTCCACAGCAACTTCGACGTACCGTACTCCTGAATGTCAGAGCAGGCCAGCTGGGCAGGCTGATTGAAGTGGGTTTGTGGAAGGACCCTGGGCAGGAATGCCACATTTGCCCAAAAGGGCAACACCTGAGAGTCCCACCTCGGGCATGTATCGTTTATGGAGAGGACATGCAACTCCCCAACTCGCTTCCCTGAGGCTATGGCAAGCAGAAATGGAGCATAAGGGCAACTTTATGGGAGAGGAAGCGGGAACACTGTCGTCACCAGAAAGTCTAAGCCAACAGAAAATAAGACAGCAATCAGGACAACTTGGCTGGGAGAGGGTGCGGGGACACAGCCATCACCAGCAACAAGCTGACACAAACCTGTCTGTCGAGGCTCTGCACAGCGCACAGCCGGCCACAGCTCCTGGAGGACGCGTTAACGACCCGTAGCTCCGACTGTCAGTCGCAAAGCTGCACGCGGCCAGCTGCTTGCAGAGAAATCCCTCAGATCGAACGTTCAAACCTGAACGCTGTAGGCTACAAGGATGTAGCCCCGGTACTCTCGCACAGCAAGAAGATGAAAGGAACAGATCCTCTGACGACACCGGCTGATATAGCCGGTGTCACGTGGGTCACAGGTGACTTTGTTGTTATTGGTACTCGAGCTGCGCATGCGCGCGATTAACATATCCAGTGCTAAAGCACCGCCTCTGGCGGTCAGTAGAGACGAAATAGAACTACTGTTAATATGTGGATGTTCCATCATAGCATGTTTGGAATAGATCCAAATTGTTAGAGCTTTATTGCATTACCAATTAATCTGCAGTGAAAGACACTCAATGCACGCACCACTCTCCACACATGTACTATTATTAATAAAGTGGTATAAGTGAGCTGCATCTAATCGATCAGAGTGGCA
The DNA here is from genome assembly GCA_943591055.1 of Gobionotothen gibberifrons. NCBI lineage: Eukaryota > Metazoa > Chordata > Actinopteri > Perciformes > Nototheniidae > Gobionotothen > Gobionotothen gibberifrons. Next base: position 176,822 of record CALSBZ010000163.1, on the reverse strand, counting down.
CAGAGGGGATTTGGAGACTCAATGCATTCAGTACATCATGCCCATTAGCTATTTACGGTTTCACATTATAAAATATACAGGTCTGTTATTAACATACTTCTCTCTGAGAACATTTCGTCCAAAATCATGCATTAATGTTTGAATGGTCCACAATAACACGTACTGTGAAATACATGTCTGCCTGTTCATTTGTTGGTTGCTTTTCAAATGGCATTGCTAATGCAAGATGAAGCAGAAAACATAATTTTATTTTTGTGGAACATGAATTATAAGGTTAGTGTTTACGACCATTACATCTAACGTTGTTGACAGGCTAAATGTAGGACTGGCTATTATACTTCCACACAATATTTAATGCAAGTCGCAATTCTTTATAGATCTAATGAAAATGCTTCTGTACGTTTTAGCCATTAATCCACACATATTTATAGTTCCGGCTGCAGGCTCTTCGGAGCAGAATGTGGGGCTATGAGGCCCACACTTTGTAATATAACAGAAAAGTTGGCAGGGCACTGAGCTTAGTATTTTTTTTTTTATTCAGAGTATGAGAGAAGGACTGATAGATGTAGGAAAGCGTGCTGGGAGTTGATCCTTGGCCACCAGGGGTACAAGATGCTCAAAAGGAGCAAACCTTTTTATTTGATTCACTCTGCAGTTCAGACTGTCCCAATTTAGATTATTTACAGCTACAGTCTGTGATTCAATTCACATCTGAACTGCCAGATCAATGAAAGCTGTATTTCTTGATCTTTATTTCAAGAACAGATTCAAATGACACTAATTGAATACTTTTTCCAAAACCACTGAATAATTTATGTAACTGTATGTAATACATTACTTCGCCATATGTAGTGTATTCTAGTAACATTAACAGTTTAGCTAGCTTTAGCTACACTGCTAATATTATATGTAATACATGTCATATGTAATACATTACATACAGTTGAGTAACGATTAGCATGAATGATAACTTAACATTACAATTGCCATTGACAAGCTAGCTCAATTAGCATTCCCAATGTTCTAAAGTTTTCAACTATATTTAAAAACTGTTGCAGGTAACTATTTAAATAAAATATAGCAGACTCTTTAAAGAGGAAAAACAGGTTTGCTTCATACTCTTCATAGAAAGAAAGAAACTATGGTAAGCCAATATGGACAAACAACGGCATACAGGGAACACTGTCCCTTTTTAAAGGGCCAGCACAGATGAAAGAAATTAAGGACAGGGACTCAGGACAACTTCATTGGTTAGAGTCTATTAACCATATATGAGTAACTCAGTGTTTCTTGTGATGAACACTGAGAACAATTGCCAACAGAAAATGCAAACAGCATTTCCAATCAAACATGATTGTTACGATGAAGAGGCTACTTGTAATCCAAGAACTTTGGCCCTATTTATAGGGTGCTTATAATTTCAAGTGTCTAATATCCAGATCAAATTCAGACAAGAGGGCACTTCACCACGTGTAGTGTGTGTGTCTGTTGGTCCGATCACAAGTCTGATTGCAATCTGTCTTTGTTTTCCCGGGCTTCACAATATCATCACACTGCAGAGGTAGGGAATTGAGGATTTCTTTTTTTTTTACTCTAGAGAAAGACTGCTTTCCTTTCATTCTCATTTCAAAACCTATTGAAAGTTCCCATCCCCGAAGCAACCTGTTGCGTCGCCATAACAACACCCGCTCTTCAGACTTCATGTAACTCAACCTCTTAAGCCCCAAGCCTGTTTTTCAGGTCTCAGGCTCGAAAATGACATTCCCAGAACAAATGACTATAACTTCCCTTCTAAAAAGGGGTACATTAATAATCTTTTTTCTCAAAGCAATGATAAACTTGTGTGTTGGATGTAGAAGAGTCAGAATCTATATAGATGTTTTTATTTTAAAGTAAATTCAGATTGAATCTAGTGCAAAAATATAAATGATTGTGTCCGTCCAAAAATAAAACATTGCTTACAGTGAAAACCACCCTTTACTGATGGGACAGTAGACTAAAAGCTTTAGGAATCCAAACTATAACATATAATAAGTACCCTGTATCAAGATTGATGCAAAACAAGTGAAATTTGACCTTTTTAGAGACATTTAGAAGAAAGAAAAACTCCACCTCTGGGGTCATTTGGGTGGAAATGGGCGTTTTTGCCGTTTCTCTGGAACCCATTGGTCAATTTTGATGATTGACATCTCTTTTGAACCGTTGGAGCCAATAGAATCGAAGGGGAAGTTCCACATACACACGCCATTGAGGAGTGAGAGCTATGCGCACGGAATCTGTGGAATCTCAGCTTGCTAATTGATATCTTGTTTGTGCAGATCCGATTTGTAATAAGGGTAGAGTTCTGTGCGTTAGCATTTATTCGCTCAGGGCTCATTTAGACGCTTCTTGTGAGACTTGTGTTTTGTTTCGGTAAAAATGGTTTGTATCGTCAGTTAGCTGAGTTTCTTCCCGTTAAGTGGGTATGACACATTAATAGGTTTTTAAATGTTAAAGGTGACATGTCATGCTTTTCCGGTTATTACCCGTCCCGTTGTGTGTTATGAAGGGGAGCTGCAGCGAGCCGTTTAGTGGAGAAAGTGAATACTGCTGAATACACATACTTTACAGAGATGCTGTACAGATGGAGCACTTATTTTCGGACTCCAGCTTAGCCGTTCCTGCCTACTGCAAGCCAACTCCCAGTTTGGAGGAAGGTCAAGCCCTCCCACTATTTTCCAAGAGGGCGTTGCCAGATTTTCAATTTCAGGTTTTAACCAGGAGATGGCGCTTCATTCACAAATACAGAAATGTTGTCGTACACCCTAACCCTAGCTGCTTGAATGAAGAGCATTTGAACATATAGTCTTTATATATTAAATAATCATAATAATAATGTAAATGTTTACATTACATTAAACCATGCATTTTGTAATGTCAGCATTTCATTTAGAAGAAAAGTAGTTAGTTGGTTATTTTCATGTCGATGGACACTGAATAATATTTTTGAATAGAGGATTCATAATATTGTACAGCATTTTAAATTCTAAATATCCCTGCAATTATAGCAATGACATTTCTGCTTCTATCTTTGCAAAACGAGTAAACAGTCACATTTGATCTTGATAAGGGATCAATGTGTGTAGTCTTTAATATTAAACATGATCGCTGGTAGATAGCCACAGAAGTCGTATCACAGTTTAATCTGAGCGGATCACTGTTTATCACAGCTCTCCACGCTGCTCCTGGGCGGAGCAGCTGAAGACTTCTCCACGCTGCTTTCAAACTGTGAGTAAACAACGTGGTGTGTATTAGTCGTATCTTGGCTCTCTGTTCGGTCAAATATTAAAGCTACATGTGCGCGTGCGTTTCGGAGAGTTTGTGTGTGTGTTCCTGCCAGTAATTAGCCGTGTCTCGGCTCGCTGTACGGGTAAATATTGAAGATAAATTAGCAACTACATGTTAGCAACTACATGTCCCACAATGCATTTCGTTCTGTGACTTGCGCACTGTCTTCATCTCAGCCATATTTTAACCGCCGGCCGACAGGGGGCGAAAGAGACGAGTGAGCGATACAGGGAGAGAAACACAGAAGAAGAGATGAGAGCGCAGCAGAGAGAAGCGGAGAGGATATCTGTATAGTTCAATGTTCATTGACAATACATATTGAATTGTACTTTCTTTATTTGATTGGCAGTCAGTTGTTGATTACATGCAGACGTTGATAAAGCTACAGGCTACTTCAATATCACACAAATTCATGAAGCAACTTAGACATTTAGATTTTCCGGACCTTTGCATGGGGACATTTTCTTATTCTTTGTCATGTTCTCAGTTCTTATTACTTTATTAAGGCCTGCTTCATAATGTACTGTATCTAAATGTGTGTTCTCTATTACAGACAGATTTCAAAGAGGAAAAGGAAGCGTCACGAAGAAACTTGCATTTCATTTGATGTTATAATTTGTATGCATATATATCTGTTGTATACTGTATGTTTATACTTGAAAAATAAAAATATTTCAGCATCTGAAGTAACTTTTATATACATTTGGGTGAGTAAATGAGAAAATGTAAAATGCGCTGTCCCACGGTAATTCAGAAGGCTCACAGGTCACATTCCAAACATTATTTAAAACAATACTGTAGGTGCTTTCCCACAGTTTACAGTTTGATTTGTATAGAGGGATTAGCGCTGTGGCTGAATGACCAGCCATTACTGTTGATTTGCATACTGTAGAGCAGGGGTGTCAAACTCAAATACACAGTGGGCCAACATTACAAAATGGGTACTAGTCGAGGGCCGGACTGGTTCAATGTTTATTGCAAAACTTATTGAAATGAACTTATTACACATATTAAACCTGGAACTAACAAAGTTTAAATTATTGCCTATAAAAACAACATTAAACATTAAATAATCAGGTGCATTCATTTCTTATGGCTCTATCTGCAGCTTTTCCGGAGTCATTTCTTATGATTACATTTTCCCACAGGCCAACAATAGCTTCAACAAAACTATTCCCCTCAAAGAGAAAACCAAACATGCCCTGTTGTCGTGAGAGAGAAAGTGCAGAAGGAAACATCCATTAAACTCAGTATGCTGCTCTGTGATGCGTGAGCTGTATGCTCGAGTCTTCCTGCCTGTCGGCCTGTCAGATCTTGTAAAAGTAGAAGTACTCAGATCTTGTACTTGAGTGAAAGTAGAAGTACCAGAGTGTAGGAATACTCTGTTACAGTAAAAGTCCTGCATTCGAAATGTTCCTCAAGTAAAAGTATTATCATCAAAATATAGTGAAAGTAGCGACAGTAAAAGTAGTCATTGTGCAGATTGGTCCATTTCAGAATAATAGCCTATATATGATATGTTTTATAATGATTGATCATGAAAGTGTTCTCAAAGCTGGTAACGGTGCAGAAGAAAAGTAGTGATAGAGTATAAATATCAAATATGAAAAAGCCTATTCCAACAGATTAAACCATTTTCCCATGCTGCATATGTGCATGATCCGTGGCACACTCATAACGCGCATGGCACGAGGGATTTTTGCTATTGGGACTCGGGTTTGAGTCCAGCATGAACAGAATAGAATAGAGGATTCATAATATTGTTTGTCGAGAACAAAATTAACGATCAAGCAGCATTTTAAATTCTAAATATCCCTGCAAATATAGCAATGACATTTCTGCTTCTATCTTTGCAAAACGAGTAAACAGTCACATTTGATCTTGATACGGGATCAATGTGTGTAGTCTTTAATATTAAACATGATCGCTGGTAGATAGCCACAGAAGTCGTATCACAGTTTATGTTTATACTTGGAAAATAAAAATATTTCAGCATCTGAAGTAACTTTTATATACATTTGGGTGAGAAAATGGAAAATGTGCTGTCCCACGGTAATTCAAAAGGCTCACAGGTCACATTCCGAACATTATTTAAAACAATACTGTAGGTGCTTTCCCACCGTTTACAGTTTGATTTGTATAGAGGGATTAGCGCTGTCTGAAGACCAGCCATTACTGTTGGTGTGTTTGATTTGCATACTGTAGAGGGAGCTCTGGCAGATTAGTTTATTCCCTCAGATGCAAATCAGGGGGGTCAGATCTTGTAAAAGTAGAAGTATTCAGATCTTGTACTTGAGTTACCCAAGTAGTACTAGTTTATGATTGATCATGAAAGTGTTCTCAAAGCTGGTAAAGGTGGCTATACAGACAGAAAGACTAAGCCTTGCACAGAGGCATGAAAGTGAGGGGGAGGAGAGAGCTGCGGTTGATGGCCCATTAGTTGTGTAAATACACCGCTGAGAGCTGCCGTGTCATTCATACGACGGAGTATTAGGGCCACACTTAGAAAAAATAAACGGAGAGATTTCGAGAATAAAGTCGTAATTAGGAGATTAAAGTCGTAATGTTACACGAATAAAGTCATAATTACGAGATTAAAGTCGTAGTTTCATAAGTGACTTGAGAAGGAGACTGTCACTAACCGATCTGTACTGCGCATGTGCGAGATGGTCCGCCAGAAGAGAGAACTCCGGACGGCAACTCTACTTGGACACTTGACAGAGTGGCTTTTGGCAAAGCTGAAAAATAAAGAGAGATGAGAGAGAGTGATGAGTTATTGTTATTACAACGTGACTTCACTATTATTTAACAACTATTTGTATTGGGTTCTTTTATTTGGGGTTAAGTACATTGTCAGAATAAGTGAGAAATGGATTTAACTTCTGTTAGACAGCCATATGCCATACATTTTTGCATACATTCACAGTAAATATGTATTCAGTATGATAGCTGTCTAACAGAAGTTACATTCATAAAAGAACCCAATGAAAAGAGTTGTTAGATAATAGTGAAGTCACGATGTAATAACAATAATGTATCTCTCTCGAGTTTTATTTTTCAGCTTTGCCAAAAGCCACTGTGTCAAGTGTCCTAGTAGAGTTGCCGTCCGGAGTTCTCCACCATGGCGGACCATCTCGCACATGCGCAGTACAGATCGGGCAGTGACAGTGACCATGGATGGTAGTGACAGTGACAGAGACAACAGCAGCGTCCTGCAGATCATGTGACCTCTTGACCCGGATGTTTATATTGTGTTTGTCAGCACGCTCACATGCATAGATTGCGCAATAGTGTAGTGCGCACCTTGGCGGTGCAGGCATATTGTCATTCAAGAGATGCGTAGTTCTTTTGGAAAAACATGTTTTTCTTTTAGCCTATTTACCTCGTTAACGTAAATAATACGCATTACATTGAAACATGCATTATTTGTGATTAAAATACTCAATAATTAATGTTGGTAATGTATTGTAATGTAATTATGAATAAATACGCTATTTATTATTATAAACGTTAGTCCTTAACATCTATCACTGTGTATCTCACCATTCTTTAATTAAATGTTTGATTAGTGCAGTGCATGCAGATAAGTACAGTACAGTAAAACACGTACACAGATACATTATTTTGTATTTTTATTGAACAATGACAATTTCACTTTCCACTGTGTCCACCTTTATTTTGCACAACCAATGGCAGAACTTTATTGAGGCCTGTAATCAGTCGACTACAGGTGTCTTGGGTCAGTCTTGTCTTCCAAAAGTCCTGTATCGCTTGCATCAGCTCCTGTTTCGAGCCTGGTTTAGCCTCTTTCCGAATGTAGTCTTTCATCAAGTGCCAGACTAGCTCGATAGGATTCAAATCCGGAGATTCTGGTGGAGTTTTAACCCAGTTGATTCCCTCCGCAGCAATTCCAGCTGCAGCCACGCTGTGCTTCGGGTCATTGTCTTGGAAGAAGCGGTGATCCGACCCAAAATGTTCCCTGATGTATGGACCTGCAGCTTCCTTGATGATACTGTTTTCAAAGTAGATTCTGTCCATGATTCCTTCAAAGATAACCAAAGGGCCTGGACCGTGGCGCAAAATCAATCCCCAGACATGCAACTTTATTGGATGTTTCGGTTGAGGCTTTGCAACAGAATGGTCCTTTTTGTTGAAACTGAACCTTGCAAAGTGTTCCAGAGATATTGTGGATTCATCCGTAAAAAGCACATCATGCCACGTTTCCCCAGACTCGATCCACTGGAGGGCTTGTCTCAGCCTTGCTTCTTTGTTGTGATCTCTGATCATTGGAGTGAAACGGGTCCTGCCATATTTCCAGCCAAGTTTTCTCCTGGCCTTGCGTATGCTGGTCAGTCCTAGCGAAACCCCAAAGTCCGCCTGAATTTTCCGCTTTACACCAAGAGCCGTGAGCTCGTCGTCAGCCTTTGTCGCATTCTCGATCGCAGTCACGATATTGCTGTAAAAGAAAAAGACAAAAGCCATCAGGGAAATGCAGAACTGTCACATACAGTATCAGCTTTTTACGATATGCTATACTATTAAATAAGGTAGGCTACTTACTGTTGGAGTTTTTTTGGACGTGAGCGGCGGGGTGGTTTCTCCTGAAAGTGGTTTCGCAGAGTGCTTTGTGAAACTTCTATGCCAAGGCTTGCAAACAGTTCTTGGATTTCTCTTGTTGATTTTCCATTTGCCCGCATGCGGCGAACCTCCTGGGACCCCTCTCTGTTGATGCGCATCCTTGCTGTAATAGGCAATAGTGGATTCCTGAAGCCGGTTACGCAAATGACTAGCCGACAAAAGTAGGTGCGGCTGTACAGTATAGCTGTACAGCTATCCTATTGGTGCGTCGATAGACGCACCAATAGCAATCCAGGTGAATCGAACACCATGTACGATTCACAGATAAATAGCGTGCATTACTTGCTTTTGGCACACCGTCTTTTTTGTGAATCAAGGAAGAACGCACACAACTTTTTTGGAAGAATGGATTCCAGCAATTTCTACGAGACCCGGAGAAAACGTCTTTCACAGGTGAGCTGATAGATTGTAAATAACCTACTCTGCCCTTTAGACCTACTGTATGTGTGATTATTTGTTAATTTCACTTGTGCTTATGTCTAATTTTGTTATATTCTTTATTCCTATTTCCTATAGTCCGCCCCGCAGGTGGCTGCAAAAAAAGTGAAGCCGTCTCCTGCGCCAAAAAAAACAAGCACAGTCAGACTTGTTAAAAAGAAAGCGGTACGTACTATTGGCCCTCATTGTCAATCATTAATACTTACAATAAAATATATTGTTTATTACCATGTGACCACTGGTATTCATATTTTGTGTCTGTTTCCTATCAGGCCATCACACTTGCTCTGCTCCCGGAGTCGGCTTCGTGCACGGCGAGTTTGGGTGACGCAGAAATGCGTGCAGTTAAACTCCGCTTGACCGCCACGGAGGCACAAGTGTCCGAACTGATGTTGGCACAGAAGACCGCAGAGTCGGAGCGGGCTGACACGATGGTGGCACAGAAGACTGCTGAGTTGGAGTTGGCTGCCATGAAGTTGGAACTGCGGCAGCTGAGCACGAGCGCCTACCAACCCAGGCGACTGTTTGGGTTCCATGTGGGAGACGGAGACGCAGACCCACAGCCTCTGCAACCAGATGTGCCAAGTCCGGCCGCTCCCATACTGACTGTGCCAGCGGCCAATCCAGCGGTCACTCCGGGGTCGGCAGCAACACCACGACCTGATGTGCACAGGCCTGATGTTGGCCGACTGTTTGGGTGGGACCCAAACAGACCCACAGCCTCTGCAACCAGATGTGCCAAGTCCTGCCGCTCCCATACTGACTGTGCCAGCGGTCACTCCGGGGTCGGCAGCAACACCACGACCTGATGTGCCCACCGCCACCAGGGCCGTTTCCGCGGAACGCGAGGGCATTTTCTTCGAGGACTGCTTTCAGAAGGGACAGCATCGCCCTGAGAAATATGCGGGCGATATGTTCATGGCGATGTTGCCATTTGAGACGTATGCCAACATGGCAAAAGTAACAAACTGGAGCGGGAGCAAAGGGAAAATGCCCCTTCCCCTAAATGTAAGGCAGGCACTTGAGTCCAGTGTCTCCCGTCGGTTCCCAGGCCTGACCACGGATCAGTGGCATAGGATTCGAAACCGGGTGAACGAGAGACTGAGGAGCCCAAGAAAGACCGATCCAGAGACACCTCGCCCTGGTTTCTGCCGCAGATAGGCTGTATATACTTTGCAAGTAGCCTAATAGTATTTATATCTGTGACATTAAAAAAACTGTGACTCGTAAAAATAAATGGTATACATATACAATTGTTTCCTCTTTTTATTCCTTCAGTATTGTTAGAAATTAAAATCAATGTTTTATACTGAGAAAACAGAAGTTCTCGTGCTACTGATTTTAATGCAATTATTGTATCAGCTAAATTGATTAAATATGTGCATATTTGAACACATTTCAGGAATCGAAATCTCAACTTTGGATAAAGCCAGGTTTATTCTTCTAATGCATTATTTTAGATATTTAAGGTGAAGCGCAAATTGTATTAAATAATTGGGGGTAATTGGGGGGCTCTGTTAAAATGGTATGACAAAGTCAGGGATAAATGTCTGAGTTTAAAAGATGGCAATTAATTTAGCCCAAATATTCATAGTAATTTAATAAATCCTTCCAACACACGTTGTAAAAAATAGCCTAAATTAAGAAATCATTCCAATAGGTCAGTAAAAAATTAAAAAACACAGTTTAAAAAGGGGAGTGATTAGTCGAATATGCATACATCTGTTAGAACGCCTCCATTTCCGCATTCCAGCTGTCCTGGATTCACGTCTTTCTCACGCTGTAGTACTTATGCCGGGCCTGTAACTGGCGCTGTAACTTCCCCCACAAAAGCAGCGAAGAAGCATAGTTGTCATGGTTGCAGGGGGAACCGGGCAGAGTTTTTCGCCAGTCAACGTGTATTAAAGTTGAAATCTTCTGGACAAAATTATAAAAGTGCCGGTCAAAGGTCTTCTTTGTTATTTATTGAGCTTTAAAACAAATGAATAACGACTCTATAGGCCTACTGTATAATATATAAAATACACGGAGCCTCTCTTTTTCCTCCCTCTCTTCGGGTAGCGTCAGTGTCTGTCTCATGCAGCAGCTTATCCAGTAATGAGTGACCCGGCCGACAGTACAAATAAACATATTTATAACTAGTTTAGGTAGTGAATATGAGGAGAAGAGGCGTGTGGATATAAGCAATTAATGTAATGTCGAAATCTGTTTTACGCGATGTCACAACGGACTATTTTTCTTAGCGGATGCATGTCAATTTATATCAATACATACAACTATTTTCTAAATCCATAAAAGCATTTCAATTAATATTGGGAGTCATGTCGTTACTTTGTTGAGAATTTGGCCATGTAATAAACGGGATAATTTACAGCGACTTGTTCCTTATGGGGAACACCCTTCATGATGAGCAAGATCCCTCCGCTACACCGTCGAGGCTCCATTAAAAATATACATATTTGTAGTGAATTACTGACGTTCATATTGAGTTTAAGATGATGATTAATTTAGGATTAAAAATCGAGAGCCGGGTTGCATTTCCTCCCGTTCGTTTTTTTCGACTACAGTACATTAAGTTCCGCTGACCGCTGTACATCCAGCGTACTGTACAGTATCAGACTTTATTTCACATGAGCACCAGTGTGGAACCCCACTGCACCCCCTGGTGGATCAATGATCCATTGCAGCTGGCTTCATTATAGTTACATTTATTTAAAACGGGGGCGGTCTCAAGTCAAGCTGGAGGCTTTCCCTTGAGCGAGGGCAGACCACTTACCAATCACTGCCCTCGCGTTTCAAACTGTCCGAAAGTAAGTGCTTCATCTGTATGCGAAACCAATGTGAGTTTGGAAAATTGCACAGTATTTTTCTATTTTAGTATACCTCAACAATGGAATTATGATCAGTGGAAATGGCCATGACACCTCTCCTTTAAGAGGCCCTGAGACACAGTTTCGTGAAAAAAACAAAACAGTTTTTCCTGGCCAAGGTCAGGGTCCTTGAACACAACACGAGCCTAACGTGTCATCACGTGGTATATGTCTCGTCTGACAGGGGTTTAGAGCTGCCGGAGAGCACCAGAACGCGGCTCTGGCACTTCAAAAATGTCAGTACCCATAAAGAGCCGTACACATGCCGCAGTTTTTGCGTGGCTGTGTCTTTAGTTGAAAGCCCAGTGGCGATCTGTTCATCTGTCATACTGATCATACAGTCGATAACTTTGTTGTTATTAGCATCGGGTTAGCTAGCTATGCTAACGAGTATAAGAAGCTTTTTCTCCAACCAGTGAGGGAAAGGCACATCTTTATATGATCATTATAGTTATAAAAAAATAAGAGAATAGATGAAAAATAGGTATAAAATACTATATGACTGACGGCCCCAGAGCCTGTGGCCGTTGAGTGTTGTGTTTCAGGTCTTACGGTGGGGTGGAGCTGAAGAGGCAATCAGCTCAATCACGGACACCTGGCCGGAGCCGTGACGCTATTAAGTCCAGCTGCCCGGATGTCACGAGAGGCTCCTGACTCTGGCCAAGCCGGTCGTGGAAGGAGCGGCGCAGCGATCCTCTCTCCTCGTCCGTCGACCTCGTTGTGTGTTTTATCCTGAATAACCGCAATACATGTGCCGTGGTTTTTGGAAACTCGTGTACGTCTTGTTATCTTTTCGTTGTGGCCTACGAGCTGGTCATAACAATGACACACACACACACACACCAAACATTTCCTGCTCTCTTCCGTGTAATGAACCATGCAATTTATATATGGGGAATGTTTATGTTAAGAGGTGGTTAACCTGTTTATGTTTGGGTCTGAGTTTTATGTTGACAATGTGGTTTGGAGTTTAATTGTTGTCACCTGTTGACGGTAAGCCTGGTGGGAGGGGCTATGGGTTCAAAAGGGACAGGGTTTGGCCCTGGAAGGGGCACTCGGGGAATGTTGCAGAGAAGGCAACAGCTGGGACGTGTTCGAGAGATCGTTGCAGAGAAGGCAACACTCGAACACATTTACTCTCCGTGAGTGATGGACGGCCTGATGTGGACGTTTATTTTGTTTGTTTAAGTTATGCTGGTTCGCTATTTCGTTTGTTTCTGCTATAAATAAAGTTTTGGAGCTTAACCCAACCGACTAGGTCAGTGTTTTTTTAACGGACAATGAGAGCCCCGGTGGAGCCATATGGTGTCAGAAGTGGGATGGCTAGTCGGAGGAAGCTGGGCGGCAATAATCATGCACGACATGACAAATAAGAGAAACAAGCAAAATGCAATTGGACTTCATTTGATGGTCCAATCACAGTAAATAATACAAAAACACATCCAAACTGGTAATCATTTATGCATAAGTCCCACTTTATATGTATCAAGCCACTCTACATTCCCACCACACATGCTAGCAAACCCCATCATACCCAAACACCAGACTGTCATTGTCAATAATATCCACTAAAGCGCACCCTTCCACAAAGCTCTCCAGGAAAGTGTCTTTCTCCAGGTATGCGTATGCCATGTGAATGTCTCTGCTTAATATCCGTTTGAAAACATCCCATACATCGACTGTTCTGCTCTTATTATGGGCTATGTCCCTCCTGATCTTTACAGCATACCGGGCATGGCTCAGCACATAATTGCAGAGATTCACATTGAGTCCTTTCATTCTCTCATTCACCCCAAACAGCCACAACTCCTTCCATACCATCGTTTTTATTCTTCTATCACCCCAACATTTATCAATGAGCTCTTTCAGCCTTTCAAAGTACCCTTCCAGCTGCATTCAAAAAATGCATGCATACACGTTTCAACCTTTGTCTTACACACATCACATTCCCTCTTCACTGTGACATCAAACGTACTTATGATCTAGTTGTTGTACACCCTATTGTGATGCAAAAGAAAATCAAAATGTTCACACTCAATACTATTCCATTTCACCCTTACATTTCCCCATATCTTCCGCACATCAAACTTCTCAAGAACCTTTTCCCATGCTTGCTCAGACGCAGGTCTTCTCACTTTGTTTCCCCTCAGCATTTTGTAAATCGTCTTTACCTTTTCTATTTTCACACAAACATCCCCCTCCCCCACGTACATTCCTGCCACACTCTCTCCACCTTTTACAGCTTCACTCTCAATCATTTCCCTCCACCCACCAGGCATTCCCTTTTTCACCCTGTTCATGATCCCTTCTCAAAAGCATCCTCCCCCCTCTACCCCTCACCTCATCCACTATCACCCGTGCCCCCATAAACCAAATCCCTGATGTGTCTGAAGCCCGCCCCCCACATTTGGAGATCGAATACAGGGCACTTCTCCACAGCGATCATATGGTTCAGGAAAACAGGCTGATTCCACACTTGTTCAACATTCACACACTCGTGCTTTACCCCTTTGAAGAACTCTCCCCATGCCAACAGAGCCTCTCTGCGGTACTCCGAAACACTGCTAAGCATTTCTTTTTTTAAAGCCATGAATAAAGCGCTGTCACCACAGCCTCCACACTTATTAATTGCTTATTTTAAAAAATACTTTCCATGCATGATCTTTATCTTCCTTATCACTAATATATTTTAAGCTTTTTCCTTTCCAAGTTGATCAGCTTCATCCCTCCATCACCTCTCTCGCAATTCTAACGCCCCTCCCACCCAACAAAAACTCACTTATTGCCGTGTCTATTTCTTTCTGAATCCTTTCAGGCATTTCCATACCAGTCATGATATCGACTAATTTGCTCCCTATGAGCCCATTTATAACAACTACCTTCCCTCTTAACATCTGAGCTTCCAAAACCTAAGCGTCCTCTTTATGCTATTAATAATTCCCTCATATTGCATATCCCTCCCCTCCATTTCTTTTATACCCAAATTAACACCCAGCACCTTAAAATAATATTTCCTTTCCTTGAGCCCTATTCCTGTCCTATCCACTCCATCCCCACCTATATACATTACCACTGATTTGTCTGTGTTTATCTTTGCCCCTGACGCCCTGCCCTACTACTTCTAACACTTCCCTCACACTATCCCCATCTCTGACCGTAATCGTGGTATCATCTGCATACTGGTACAGGAGACTAGTCTGTCCCCCCGGTATCTCCACCCCTCTAATGTTTTTGTTCTGAATTAGCATTGTGGCTAATGGTTCAGCTGATAACCCTGGGCAACTTCGATTTTGTTTTTTATCCGATCCCACACATCCACGGTCACAACAGGGGAACCCTTGAACCTGGGGTCTAGGGCGGTAGCCTCTTGAAGGAATTCTCTCCTTGCATCATCCTGGTACCGGGTAGATAGATCATTCCGGATTGCTGATTTGATGTCTTTGATGAACTTCTCATCTTCTTCTTTTTCAGCCAGTTTGTCGATCATGGGGAGCACCTGTCCTGATGTTGGGCGTTTCTCAGATGACATGGCCACAGTTATCATGTAAGGGAGCTTCATCGCCTCCAGGAAGTGTTCCATCCTCTCAATGTCCTTGTCTGTGCATCGTTGCAGCTTCTTAAAGCTGTCTTTCTTCTTAAGTCTCTCATCGAATGATGCAGACACTATTGCTGGGTACTGTTCCACAAATCTCTTGACCATCATGTAAGAGCTGTTCCAGCGGGTTTTGCAATCCAGGATTAGGTTGTGAGATGGTCTGTCCAGCGCTTTCTGTTTCTCCTTTAGCACAAGCTTGCCAAGATATGAGTTGCGGAGAAATATGATGGGAGCTAGCATTGTGCCTACAGTTGGCATATTCATGGCCTTCTGTGTGGAAAGATTCAGAGTGTGGGCAAAACATCCTAGAGACTGCACTGGTAGTAGCATTGACCATGGCTTTTGCATTGTCAGTGGTCATTACCTCTACTTTGCCCTTGAGGCTGAAGTCTTCCAAACACTGTCCAATCTCGGCCGCGATGTTGTCCCCTGTCTGGGAAACCTCTGCCTTCAACGTTTGTAGGACTCTTACTTTCATCTCCCAGTCTTTCATGTAGTGGACAGTCAGTGTTAAGTAATGGTCAGCCACCCTAGATGTCCAACCATCTCCAGTCAAGGCCGCGTACTCCACCTCTTGCAGCTCAGTCTTGAGATTGAGAAGGGCTGCTCCGTACATCTTGGGGATGAACCTCTCTGATACTTCTCCACGACTTGGGACTTTGTAGGATGTGTTCAGCTCGCTTAGGAATGTCCGAAAGTATGTGTCTTCCACGATGGAGAATGGGCGCAGTGATTTTACAATGTAATGACACAATCTGCCGGTTATCTTATGCTGTTTGTCTGCAGGCATCTTGGTAAGCTTTGCCAAGGTGAAAGGCGTTACAGTAGTGCTGGCCACAGTGGAAGTGGAACTTGACGTTGACGGTAAGGCAGGTGTCCCAGTAGTGGCAGTGTGGGATGCAGGTGGGGGCTGTGGGGCACGTGAAGGTTGGGCCTGGGCTGAAAGCAAAATAAAATTGATTAACCAATTGAACCAAAGCATAGTGCTACTTTCTCAGGGTTACTGTGTAAATAATAAAGGAAATAAGCAATCTTTAATATATTATTACTTGTTTATTAGTTATCTTGCCAGGTGATCATGCAAAATAAAAAAGACTATCATAGATTTCATAATACCTACCGTTGCAAACTTGCCATAATTTAAAAAAAAATAAGTAGTATTTAAGAATCAGTTGATAATACGACCTACGTGTGTTTCGGACTGTGACTGTGACTACTAGAAATTAGCCATGCTGATAGTGTCTTTGCCTTGCATTAGGTACATTGTTTTGCTCCCCGCACAAGAAAAGATGACGCTGAATAAACGCCCTAGTCGGACCGATGCTACTACTAGTATATCTTGCTATAATGGCCTAAAAGCCTATTTCCTGCACTGAAAATCCTCCAAAAAGTATTGATCAGCTTACCTCGATCGTTGTTATTTTGGTCGCCAAACATTGCCGCCAATGTGGCTGAGGCCGCATGTGGAGTAGTTTCTATTTTGTGGTTTTTCCTCAAGTGCCTCGCTATGTTCGATGTTCCCCCAGGGCACTTGATCACGTTCCCGCACAGGTTCGCAGTATCTAGCGGCAGTTTCGTCACATGGTCCCACACCTTACTGGATTTAAAGCACCGCGGCATTGTGTTTACATGACCCGGGCCGTGACGCCGACGTAGACCAAACAAAGGAGTTAGCTACACTACCAAATATCCAATATGGCGACCAGAAGCCCACGCTGTCCACTATGTCCAAGCCAGCTTTTACATTACATTACATTGCATTTAGCTGACGCTTTCATCCAAAGCGACTTACAATAAGTGCGTTCGACCAACAAAATACAAACTTGAAGAAAACAGAATCATATAAGTACATCAGGTTTCATAGAGCTAAAACATTTCAAGTGCTACTCAACTGGCTTTAGATAAGCCAGTCCTTTATTAGTGTATAATAAAGCTTCCCTTGACGTCACACAGATCTCGCGAGCAGTTGCGATATTTTGCGAGACTTCGTGAGTTCAGTAATGGCCGCCATATCAGAAGCCGACACAATGTTTTTCGTCTTTTCTCAGCGCAAATTTCTCGATCTATGGAAGGTTTTAGATGGTTTAGAACACTTACGTTTAGGAGAATGTAAGTGCTAGTTTTTTTGCGAGTCCAAGTACCGGTTCCCGACGTTCCGGTTTTAACCGGACTTGAACCGAAACTTTTTACAAGTCCAGTACCGGTTCGGCGTACCGGTACGCAGCACTAGTCGGGACCATGCTGAACACGTAATATGAACGTGCCTGGCGGCGCGGTCCCAATGCAGGGAAATAACTGTCAGAATAACGTTATTAGCACATTTTTACAACTTGAGGAATGAATGTTTTTAATAAGGGCTATACAAGTGTTCATACTGGGTGGTTTATTTAGTTTAAAAAAAAGGATCCAACGGGCCTGGCAACCAAACATAAGTGTAGTACCGCCGTTTGGCCACCACGAATATTTTCATCTGAGTCCGGCGCACTTCCTGGGGGCTTGATATAAATGGACGTAGGGTCCGTGACGTCACCAATAGGATTCTGCAGAGTTGCCGAGAAGCCCTTAGTAGGCGGAGTCGGCCACTAACGGCTCGACAGTGACGTCAAGAGTTCAACTCCCGCCTGCTCCAAATAAGGGCAAAGAGGCGGAGCCGAGGCGGGACCTCCTTCCACCGAGCTGGAAGTTCCAGAGCTAGCGGAAGCTACCAAGCTAAGCTAACATGCTCCCCATCTGCACACTGCACGTTTCTAAGATAAGCGGACATGAAACTATTCAGCAAAACTATGGCCCCGTCTCAGGTCGGTTAAATGAAATCCTTGCGTCCCTCACTTGCGTCGTTTCCCTGCGTCTAGTCCCTCCCACCAGGGAAGCATGGAGGGACGCAAGGAAACCACGAGAAGCAGGGAAATGAGTTGAGGGACGTCCTTTCCTCCGGAGCGTCACGTGAAGCGACGTCCGTTTGTGATGCACAGCTGATCGTCTGACAGCAGCCAGCTCTGTCCCCGTTATTTACACACACCCGCCTCTGTTCGTACACAAACATTTGTATCATCTGTTGTAGACCCCAATACATTAAATAAAATAAGAACTCATTCTCAAAATGTATAAACGAACATTAGTTGGATTAATATTGATTAGAGTGCACAATAGAAATAAAATAATTGAGAGAAGAAAAAGAGATATATTATCTATCAAAACCCAGTTGGATTAACATTAATTGGATTGCACACTTTGTTTGTTTGGATATGTAGCACATTAACATTTTAATAGCACTTAATGACTGACTGAATGGAAATGACAATACATGAAAATATAATACGAAAAAAGCGATCATGAAAATGTTTCCAATAAATTAAAAAAATGATTTTTGACCACTTTGTTGTTCAGATATATCACATATTTGTAACTCGTGAGTTTCATGTATTTTCTTCACTCCGCTGGGAAACGGCTCTCATGTCAAGAAGCATCAGATCAGTGCATGCACTGCATCGTCCAATCAGTGAGCAATACACAGTAAGGGGGCAGGGCGAGTATCTGAGGATTTCATCGAAGGATGGTCTGGTGGTTCCTCGGTTATCGCTCCACGCTCCTCCGGCAAAAATAAGACCACTGGGACTCTACTCAAGATGGCGCAGACAAATCAACTTCCGGTGAGACCATGACCGAGGAAAAGAAAAATAAGAGAAGTGAAATGCAGCCATAGATTGCGCAATAATGTATTTTTTACACACACACACACCAGCCCTCTTGCTACAAACTTAAATATGGAAAGGTTCAACTACGCACACACATCTTGGCTCACAGGCATAGATTGCGCAATAATGTATTGCGCACCTTGGAGGTGCAGCGCAGGCATATTGTCATTCAAGAGATGCGTAGTTCTTTTGGAAAACATGTTTTTCTTTTAGCCTATTTACCTCGTTAACGTAAATAATACTCATTACATTGACACATGCATTATTTGTGATTAAAATAATGGTTGTTGCTAATGTATTAGCGACCGCCACATATGTATGATTTCACTGTGTCCGTGGGAGCTCACACATAACTCAAACCCTGATTACGGAGCAAAAACGGAACATCGTCTCACCTTAGCTGTTATTCTGATCAAAAGTCGATAAAAACGCGGCTGAAAGTTATTACATAGGTTAATCCAATGTGTCTGTCAGTGTCTGTCACTTTGAAAAAATGTTTAAATCCATAATTCTATTTTTATGTAAAAATCGGAGAATACAAGTTAGCTGCTAATGGTAGCCACCAGAGTGTATGCAGCTTCCGGTTTTGGCTACCCGTCACTCTCACTCCTTATTTGGTAACGTGTGTGTATGTGGAACTTCCCCTTGATTCCATTGGCTCTAGCGGTTAAAAAGAGATGTCATAATTTGTGTTTGCATTTACTTTTAGATGGCAAAGAAATACTCATGCCATCAGCATGATTATGGATGGAAATTCAAGTGACATGGAGCAGTTAGGAGAAGATGAGGATGATGATGAGGACTGGACTCCTAACGTAAAGCTTACTGAGGGAAGCTCCGATAGTGATAGTGAAGAGGAGGAAAGTGTTGACCAGATGAGCACAGAGTTGAGGACAGAAGCAGAGGGCCCAACAACAAAGCAGTCAGCACGAGGCAAAGGGAAAAGGAAAGAATACAGGTGGAGAAACGCCAGGTTACGTATTGTAACCCTTGTTATATTAACACAGGCGGAGCCCTCTACTGGACTCAATGGGTACTACCTTATCCTGCGAGCATTCTCCCACTGAAAAACTCTTAGACGTGGCCGGCCATAGGCGGGCCTACCTGAATGCGTGCGCATCACACCGTATAAAAGGAGGCCTCGCCTCCTGACTGTCATCCTACACCTCTCTTCAGCGAGCGGAATAGGACAGACAGTGCCCCGAGTAGAGGGCTCCGCCTGTGTTAATATAACAAGGGTTACAATACGTAACCCGGCGTTATATATCTCTCAAAAGCCACGATAAATGTACGCACTGTCGTCCAAAACCAACATTCCACCCTACTGTCCCTGACCGGCCTTTCTGGTCAGCAGCTGCTGCCCCACATTCTCCTTTAACCCGGTCGTGACCGTGGAGAAGTCTGGCCTGCGGCTGACAGAGCACACCCTGCCGCGCTTGCCTCGCAGAAGGTGTGCCCAAAAAACAGTGATGGGGGGGCCCCACCCCCCCCGCCCTTAGGCGGACGGGGAGAACCCCCAGCCCTGTATGGGCTCACTGTGCTCCCCCCTAATGATGTTCTCACCACTACGGTAAACAGCATTTAATCGGAGTCTTTATAGGCGTGGTGTGTTTTACTATGGTCCCTGAACGCACCGCCACGCGCTCCTGTGTGAGTGCGGGCTCCGCCATAATGCAGCATTTACCACTACGGAAAACTGCATTAATTGGAGTCTTTGCTCTAGGCGTATGTGTGTTCTGACAGTAATACGCCGGCCATAATGTCCCTGTACCAGCATAGCGCTCTCTTTTAGATAGCACTCCTGCAGTTCATCCCTATCATCTGCGCATGCCCACTAGTCACCTCCTTACAGGAGTTACAGTTGGGGCAGCGAAATGGGGAATTTGTACGGTTAACATTGTGTGTAAGTGTAGCATTTGTGGAAAACAAAAGACACTTATATTTGGATACAGATCACCTCATTCTTATTAGAAAACGTAGTGATCTGCTGCATTATACAGGGAGGAGGCGGGATTCTCCCTCTCGTCCCGGGCGGAGAGATGTTCTCCCCCCGCCATCAGATCCGTGAAGGCGGGCAGCCCGTCCCCGTGAGTGCCGGGACACCGGTTCCACGGGGTGGGCCGGAGAGGTGGGGGGCGCCTCTCCCTTCGCCTCACCATCGCGCCACGCTCCCTCCTCTGCAGGAAAGCCTGTAGAGGATGAGCGCACGCTGCGATGACTCCACTGAGGTCCTGTTAGCCCACCGCTGAGTTTCCATTCCCCAGAACATTGTATCAATGCATGGAACCTCTACAGAAGAAACTTGAGCCCAGGATAAAACCCATGGCATGGCCCATGGTTTCAGGCTTCTGTTGGCACTTCCCTTACAAGTGCAGGAAAGGGCAAAATCAAGCGTGGCAGACCACTATCCTCAACACCCCCCCATAAAAGGCAACACTCCAGTGTGCCTGCTGATGTGAGAAAGGATGGCATTGATCATTCCCCAACATGGGAAACCCGACAGAGATGCAAGCACTGCACAGGCAATCATTTCACACATGTATACTGTGGGAAATGTAAAGTCCATCTGTGCCTCAACAAGGACAGAAACTGCTTTTTGTCCTACCACAAGGCAAATAGAGCTTGTAAAAGGGATCCTGTTAAAAAGAAAACGGAACAAAATCAGTTGAAATGTTTGACGGCCCCGCCTACTCCAGGGTGCCTGCTTGTGTTTGTCTTAGCAGGTTCCTGGAGGTGAGCGGGGCTGTCGTCTAATCAGCCACACGGGTGGCACCTGGGTCAGTGTCGCTGGAATCCCCAAAAGATCAAGGAGCGCATCTCCCTTCTTTGTCGCAGCCTGTTGGTTCGGGTTGTGACATGTTCAAAATCTTCCAAATGTAATAATCTTTGTTTTTGTTTCAAAAGGAGACGTTGTTTTGTTCAATAAATTGCCATAAAGGCCTGACGTATCAAATATGATACAAAAAAAAAAATCATATATGTAAATAATTACCAAATATTTTGTTGTATTTTGTTACAAGGTTCAATAAACACCTCCATTTAAAAAAAAATTCGAATTTTCTGACTATTATTTGATGTGTTAGGCTTCACAGGGTTAATGTAATGATTTCATTTGTATCACAGGCTGCGCCCACTGTGCCGGGCTTGAACAGCAACTTAAGCATGCAGAAGAAATAAGGAGACTAAAAGAAGGTAAGACTTTACTTTGTGGTTTTAGGTGAATACAGTTTATTGCAAATGCGTTTTTAAAAAAACAAACATGCTGCAATGTTCTGGAATTAAAAACATATCAGTGATTTTCACAATCCTTTAGGTGACGTTTCTTTCTACCAATTATTAAATAGTTGCCCATTACCTCCTTGCAAAAATATTACTGATATAGTTTGATGATTGGTTTTTAAAAATCATAATTCATATTTGGAAATCTCTTTTCAGGATCTCCAATAGAGAGGAAGCTGTTCCAAGACACTGGCAGTCAATGTAACATCATTCCCACCCCAAAGAAAGAGGCATCACCTCCACCATTATCATCATCATCATCATCTCCATCTCCACCTTCATCACCAGGATATCATCCACTTTCATCATCAGAAGATGACTACCAGAAGAACAGTGAGCCGGATATGGATGAGCCTGTCACACCCATCCACAAGGAGAAGAAGTGTCTTCATGACTTGCCTCACGAGGTTGCTCACCTGGTGCCACTGCCCCGACTGTGGTTCAGTTGACATTTGCCACAATGTCATTGGCTCACTCCTAGTCATTACGTTGTCATGTGCATCTTGCTACAAGAAAGTGACATGGAACAGCCAACCCTACATCGGCAGCACAACAGCGGGCAACATTCTCTTGTCCACTTCAATGTTGTTGGCAGGTGCCACTGCAGGACAGGCTCTGCGGGTTATGAGAACCATGGCATTGGCGACCGTACATTCACCGACATATTTCCGGCACCAGAGAAGTGTTTTGTTGCCAGTTGTCCAGCGAGTATGGAACATGACAGACATTCTTGCTTGCCACATTTCAGGCAGAGGGAAGGGACCTGGTCCTGGGAGGTGATGGCCGGGCCGATAGCCCGGGACATTGTGCAAAGTTTGGGAGTCACACCATGTGGGAGCTGCATGCCAATGTCGTGATAGATATTCAGCTAGTTCAGGTGGGTTACCGGTATCTGAAGAAGTTTATGAGCAGGGTTGAAATCACTTGACTGATATATTTTGTATATTCAAAACACTGATATTAAAGGAGGGGTAGGTACGTTTGAGAAACCGGCTCGAGTGCACAAAAATTCCAAAGTACACAACCGAAAATAATCCGCCCCTTCCTTCAGACTTCCTACAGAGCACCTCCTCCAACACACATGAACGCGCACACAACACCCAAGATCATGATAATGTATAACAAAGTTATTGTCAGTGCTTATATGTTTGAAGCTTTATTAAAAATGTTACGGCTAGCTGGCGAGAGCAGGCTGCGGTAACGTTACATATCAGGCACATCTAAAAGCATCAAGGTTGGCAATACTACACAGCCCAAGTTGGTTTTGAATGTTTATTTGAGATATTTAGCGTATTCATCCATCATGTTTGTCGACGAACAAAATACAGTACCTAATGACCTAGCTACGCAAGACAGCGTCTGCTAAATGAGTAAATATAAATGCTATGCTACCTAGCGCTTGTTTCTGTTATTATCGGTGACACATTGAGGAACGTGGATTTTGAATTAGACTCATATTATAATCTCTTGTTTCGCTTGTTAGAGCTTCCAGGATGAGAGCATGGTTTCCTCTGACACCGAGTACACTCCAGAACCATGCCCATCTGGGCAAAGAAGAGTGGCCCGGGGTAGAGCCAGAGGAGGACGTGCCAGAGCGACTAGGGGGCGAGGAAGAGGGAGAGGACAGGGACGTCAGACTAACACGGGTCTTGGTCAAGAGGACCTTCAAAGAGTTGAGGATCTGCGAGCTCAAAGGATTGCAGAGGAGCAGGTGTTTGTAGCTGGTGTACAACAGGATTTATTTGTTTACCTCAACACCACCAATAACTCTGGTCTTAGTCAGTGGCTTCTCTGTGGACACACAAGACTTCTTTGTGGACAATAAAGCTCTGCTCAATAAAGATATCTGTGATCTATTGCTTTATAGGTCAGAACTCAAGGACTGTCCAACAACAATCCCATCAGCTGCTGGAGCTCTGCCTGACACGGGACCAAGTCTAATGTTTGACCTCCTCCTTCACATCAGATGGCCTCCACCTGGCCCTCCTGCTGAAGGTCAACCCACTTGGTGTTTCTGCCATAATTGCAGAGAAATGTCCACAGACGTGGAAAGGAAGTGCTGTGGGCCACCTCATGACTCCTGTGTTTCAAGCCTTCCACACATGGAAGTTTACGTTTTGCAGGAGGGGGTCCTGCGCCTTGCAAGACGGATCTGGAATGATATCCGGGCAGTGGCTGATCTTCCAGACACAGGGGAGAGCAACACACAGTTAGGGTTAGGCAACATGGAGCCATGGGACAGGGTCACAGAGTGATCACTCCCAGCTGCTGTGTCTGGAAGATACGCGACCGGGACCCAGATCCACATGGACAAAGGCTTCATCCCCAGTAGGGTCGAAGCTCACAACAGTCCTGTTTCAGTTTTATCACAATATTTATTTTTACCGAGTAAACATTTCTTAGTATGTTTAGCACTTGGCTCTCTGAGCTCTCTTATATGTGATGGAATTCTTAATACACAGATATGATATACATGTAGACACATGGAGGATTATAAATGCAATCATGTAAGTTTTGTGGCTTGGTTATGTATTTGTAAAATAGATAAATATTTACTTTCTACATTTTCTTTGCAGATACTGAACCTGATAACTAGTCTAGTCTATACAGCTGTGCTAAGTTTGTGAACATATTGATGTCCTTTAGATTTAAACTATTTAATGCAAACATCTGTATATTTCTAGGATTCTCCAGAAAGCTGCTTGCAGCGTCCAATGAGCGGGAGTGTCAGGTGCTTCGCCCATGGATAAAGAGTGTGAGCAACCATATGTACTGGTGTGCGGTAGGGCTGCTCAATTAATCCTATTTTAAATCGCGATTACGGCTTGCAACGATTACGAAAACTTAATCGAAATAAAACGATTATTTTTTTATTATTACATTACATACATTTTTGGTTTTTCAGTTGAATTATACTCAAAGTTCAGGGTAATCAACTGTTAAAAACATACTGTGCAAATTTGAAAATGCAACTTGTTTATTGGTATTTATTATTTTGATATTATTTATTTAAATGTAGATATGAATGTATAATTTATTTTATATTGGTTTTCAGTTGATTACCCTAAACGTATAATTCAACAGTTAAAAAGTTCAAATTATTATTTGTATTTGTTTTAAAGTACAATAAATGGATGTTTTCAAAGTCAATGAATAATCGCAATTACAATTATTGACTCAAATGATCTAGATTATGATTTTTGCCATAATTGAGCAGCCATAGTGTGCGGTGTCGACCCCTTCTGGTCAAGGAGCCCAGATTGTTGCAAAATGGGAGTCGGTTGTGTCTCATGTACAGAACGTACACACAGGCCATGGAGACCTATTCCCGTCATGCATCCACCCGCAAGGTAGGCCCCACCCTCAGTCTCCTTCCGGTATAAATAGGAAGGAGGCCCAGCACCCCGTTACTGAAGCACAAGAGACACTTCAATTGCAGAGTAATCATGAGTAGCAATTGCGTGAGAGATTGTCCCTCATGTGGCTCTGGATATATCATGAGCTACGACCAGCACACGATATGCGAAACCTGCCTGGGGTCAGAGCACGCGTACGCGGCTCTCAGCCAGCAGGTCCGCATGCACACATTGTGCCCGTCACCCCTCGGGCGACAGGAAGCGGAGCGTGGATGCTCTCGCTGCTGCGGCCGAGGAGGATGATTGGCCCGTCCAGGCTTTCGAGCCTGTGGACGGCAGCCTCATGTCCCTGGAGCCGAGTGCCGTGCAGGAGTCTGAAGACTCCTACCCCGCCTCCCTCCACGGTTCACTGTGCGGTTCACCCCTCCCTCCTCTCCCCCGGACGGGGGAGACGGAGCAGGGTGCCAGCTTGGCGGCCGTGCACGCGGTCCTCTTCTCCGTTACACGTCCCTGCTCCCCCAGAGACAGGGTCTCCCGGCAGCTAGTTAAAGGGGAGTGAGGCTCCCCCGCTCCTGGTCTGCTCCACGAGAGCCTCCGTGGATCAACCAGTAAATACAACTCTCTTTGTCCGATCTTCAAGATTCAAAGGGCGGCCTCATGAGCTCCGCAATGTCCCCCTAATATGGCACTATTTCCATCATCCAGGGTTCACATCAAAGGGCTGATCAAGTCTTACATGTACCTCATTCACACCAACGAAACTCCGGTTCAAGCTCCGTGTTAGAGCTTTTCAGGTTCAGAACCGGTTCTTCGGTTTAGCTCTAGCTCTTTTCACACAGCCCAGAGTCCACTGGTAATGCGTCATTGCGTCATCGTTTGCGTCATGACGTTACCATTTGCGTGCCTGCTTCATAAAGCCAAACCGCGCGGATGAAATCAGTTGCATTCATTTCTTATGGCTCTATCTGCAGCTTTTGCGGAGTCATTTCTGTGGTGACTATATTCTTATAAACAAGTGTACTCGTGTCAATAAAGTTTTTTTTAAAACACAACTGCTTCCGAGGTCGGTCTTATTTCTTAAGGTGGACTAAACCATGAGTGTGGAGTAACGTTGTATCTTTCATTTAAATTAACTGTAACCTTCACCCAAGTATGTAACAGCTGTTCTCAAATGAACACGTGAAGTAAAGTTTAATATTTATAGTTGTATAGATTTATAATTAGTTATAATGAGAGGTGATGAACGTGAATGCTCAGGTTCCACCTTAACACGCAGACACCTTTATATATATACAGTCTATGGCAGAAACACTGAAATTCTGAAACTCTTGTTAAGTTTCTCCATCGTTGTGTACAAACTGGATAAAACGCGGACTTTCTGTTGTTGTTCAGGAGTAGATCCTGTCTCTTCCCCCGCCTCGACGTAAGCGTGACGTATGTGGTGCTTTTGCTCTGGCCGGGCAATTTTTTGGTGCTTGAAATGAACCGGATTCCGGAGCTAAGAGGCTGCTCAGCTGCGGTATGAAGAGGAACACCTGGTGCTTTTCAAGCTCAAGCTCCGGGCCGGCCCTGAAACACCGTTGGTGTGAATGAGGTAATGTTGATATCAAGTCTCATCATCCCCTGTTGCGCCATATCCTTATCAGGTTTATATCTGGTTTATCATTGACCGATCATGACCTAGTAAGATATTAACAGGGTCACATCAGAGGGCTTATCAGCCGCTATGTGGCAACGTTTGCACAATCAAGTCATACAAGATAAGGGGGTTCAAAGGTGACCTAGTAAGATATTAACAGGATTCACCTCCCGCAGTGCTTCTCAAAGTGTGGTCCGCGGAACACTGGTGGTCCGTGAGCGCCCCCTAGTGGTCCGTGAGTATATTGGTAACATTTCATATTTGAAATAAATAAATTTAAGTTTTCCGCACTCTCGCGGGAATATCTACGCAATGGAGCAAGCTTACGTTTCACTGTTGATTGCATGATATAGCCCAGCGCAACACCTTCATCACACATGTTGCCACTTGTTTGTACCATTTTCAGGCGATTTGTAATCCGTTCTAGAAAAACAATGTGTTTTTGGATATTTGTGCAGTTAGGTGGTCCGCGAGTGTTTTTTGGTCCTTGGTATGAAAAAGTTTGAGAAACACTGATCTACCGCTATAGGGAAATGTTCGCACAAACAAGTCATAAAAGATAAGGGGGTCAAAGGTCAGAATAAATGCTAAAATGCATTGTTCTTTTATAGTGGAAATGGAATGTTGGCAATTTGCCAAAGCTGTTCAAATTATCAATAAATGCATTTTTTTTATATATAGTGTGTTTGGAGATTATTCATTACACTATTATTATTATATTAAGCCCAACAATATAGTTAATTTCAATCACTAGCTTGGGTTAAGACAACCCAGCGTGTGTTCTGTCCTAGTGACTCAGCAGCTGGGTTATGATTTGGTTATTTTTTAACCCAGTAGTTTTAAGGGTGCAGTCTGACGCTGAAGCTGACGCTCCAGGAAAGTGCTACCTAAAATGGACACCTGATTGCTGAGTTCTCACAGCTGTGGGGCCACACCCCTTTAATTAGTTAACTCTCTGCAGCTGGTGGCCCTCACAACATATATCCATACCCTAACAGCAGCAGGACACTTTGTAGATCCTGAAGTCAAGAACAAGAAGAAGAAAAGGACTGTGACACAGAATCCATTTTCCATCTGAGGTCACCAGCAGGAGAAACAAAAATGAGTTCCCCTTATCCCAAAGTCGTACTTTCAGAGCAAGTGGAAATTCTCCAGTACCTCCTCACTGTAGGGGAGATAACTCGTCTGGACCTTTCAAAACATCTGGGTCTCACCAATGAGGTGAATACCCTCCTCAGCTTGCTGGAGAGGCAATAGACACACTTTAACGTTTGCATGCAGAGCTCTTGGCCTGCAATTACGTCACACATAATTTGGCGGGATTTGGAGAATCCCAGAGAAGATCCAGAATATGGTCAACTTTGAAGGGGATATTAATGGTTATCAAAGTACAAATATCCCAAATCAGTTCAGTAACGGTTTCAAGGGGACTACATTTACTCAAATTGATGGGTTTGGATGATGGGGGAAACCCGTGTCACGGGCTCTTTAAGAGCTGTCAACTAGTGATGGCAAAATGAAGCTTTGAATGAAGCATCGAACCACTTGGACAATTGTCGGAAATAGGTTCATTTCTCGAAGCTTCAGTTACAGCGACCTCTCCTGGCGAAGTGCAAGGTTGCAGTGGGTTTAACGTATCTTTGCCTTGAAACATATTAGATGCACACACACACTAAGACTGAATATCATGTTCTATTTGCAATTAAAAGGTTGATAATGTGTGTATTGGGTTATTGAGAAGAGACTAGAGAGTGCTGGACATTTTTTTGGGCGGAGAGGGCCTTTTATCAGTTATTAAAGTTGAAAAGCAATGATTACAAGTTTATCTATTCCGGGCTTTGAACCAGCTGCGCGGAGGACATCGCCGCATCCTGGCCGCCGGCTCTATCCACTGGGCCATCTATTCCTTAAAACTGTTGAAGTGTTTTCATATTACTCATTGTCTTTTGGTTCACAGGAAGAAAAGTAGAGAGAAAATCAAGCTTAAACCTTTTTGTGTTGAATGCTTATGCATAGTAATTCTGTTTTCAGGGTAAGTCTGTATTTGTGACTGGTGGACTTTAAATATATTTGTCTCAGCTTTCTGCAAAACGTTATTTTTTGACATCTTGCATTTCCTTGGAATTGCTTCAGTTTCGTTGTAGCCCATTCGACCATGTCAGCCACCTTAAACTAATGTACATGGAGAATGTGAAAATCAGGGTGTGAGACTGAGCGTTGAGCAGCCCGACCAAGCAAGGAGGCAGAGGCAAAACGTCCCAAATACAACCCGGTGTGGGCATTTATTAAAATCATGTGCACATAGTTCACAGCCTCAATCCTGCTGTTCTCCCTGAACACATCCTGCAGCCACAAGGATCTCACACACACTACAAACAGGAAACACAGAGCCTAAATACCCACAGACTAATCAACCAACCAGACACAGGTGAGGGGGGAGGAGACAACACAGGGCACCAGGTGCACACAATCAGGAGCAACAGACATGGGGAAGTGATATGTCAACTTTACACAGTGGTAACTTGTACAATTAATGCAACTTAACGTCATGATTAATACACCCTCAACATATTATTTGCACCCTGATTATTCTCAACCGCTGGCATTCTTACACCAGCATAAACACTTTCGGCGCTCTCGCTGACTCCCCTATCTTTTCAGGCGGAGCCGAGGACCCGACCAGCACCTGCCAGATGACATTCCAATCAATACGGTTTAATCAGTTAATAAATACTACCTCAATAATTAGTATAAATATGCAATGCCAACTGTACTGTGCAATCACGCTAATAAAGTGCAAACTGTTCACTAAAGTGCTGAGTTACAAGGCCCCGAAGCCGTCAGTCCACAGTGATAACAAAGGATAACAAAAATATGTCAACACTTTTATATCCTTTACCATGGTGACCAATTTAAGATAAAATATTTATTATCCTTTCTGTCAATCCCTTAGTACACAAGCTATTAATTCTCTGCCTCCCGGCCTCCCTCTGTTCATTCCCTGATTACACACATTATTAATTAGACGGAGACCCAGGTGGTGACAGAGGAGAAGGGCCCCAGCATGCAGCTCGCTCCCGAGGCTCCTCATTGCGCGGCTCACTTTGGGTCCGCCACGAAGACCCCGGGCAGATGAAATCTCATCTGTTCGTAGAGTTTCAATCTACTTTGCTCTTAATTGAATCGAAGCACATGTCTCAGAGCCCCAGTGAGTCTGCGTGCTGGGTTTGGTTGTGTCTGCGCTGGGTATTTTTACAGAGATGATTGGTTGTGGAATGTGACCTTGTTCTGCATCATTTCTGATAGAAACTTTCGTCTGGTGTCTTTGAGGCAAGTTGGACAAATGAGATTCAAACCCATACTGTGCTAACAAACTGTCCTTTTACTCCCTGAGGTCAAGAGGATTTTTCTCATCACCTACATCTCAGATGGGGATGAAAAATATGCTTCCGACAGTATTAAAGGGCACCTATCATGCAAAATGCACTTCTGATGTCTTTTATACATAAATATGTGTCCCCGGTAGGGATGGGTATCGTTTTACCGATACTGCTTATCGATATCGATATTTTTCAATAATTTGGTGCTCAAAATTATAGACATGATTACAAGATGTGAAGATTAAACGGTCATTTTATTCTCATTTATTTGTATTCATTATTTAAAGGAGGGGTAGGTAAGTTTGAGAAACCGGCTCGAGATACACTTTTTGTTATATTCCATGGAATGCTCTTAATATCCTGATAGCAATGAATATTCGAAGTGCTTTGAAAAAAAATCCATACAAAAATGTAATCTGTGGAAGCCGTAATACTGTAAAAACGAATTACTGTACCAATTATTTTAGCCGGGCCGGCTAAAATAACTGGTTGGCCGACCTGTCTGTCAGCCTTCCATCTCGTGCACACACACACACACACACACTCATGCAGTCATTGCGCGTGCCGTCATTGGGCGTGTTTCCCGTCTCCGGGCAGCTGTTGCTCAATCGCCAGCAGCAGCAGCCGTGGACACTTTCACCACGGCAGAGTTTGCTTCAACATCGTCTACCGGTCGCAAAAGAAAAACTGTAATGGAGCAAATTATGAAGAAAAAGAAAGTGGAAACTAGGAGAAGTCAAACCAGAGTCAATATCGGAGTTGCTTTTCAACTATGGCGACTATTTACGGAGCACACCGAGCTGATATGTAACGTTACCGCAGCCTGCTCTAGCTGACGTAACATTTTTACATTTTCACAAAACAAACATGCTAGCTTCAAAAATATAAGCACTGACAATAACTGTGTTATACATTTGTTTTACATTCATTATCATGATCTTCTGCGCGTTCATGTGTGTTGGAGGAGGTGCTCTGTAGGAAGTCTGAAGGAAGGGGCGGATTCTTTTCGGTTGTGTACTTTGGAATTTTTGTGCACTCGAGCCGGTT
This sequence comes from Gobionotothen gibberifrons, assembly GCA_943591055.1. Taxonomy (NCBI): domain Eukaryota; kingdom Metazoa; phylum Chordata; class Actinopteri; order Perciformes; family Nototheniidae; genus Gobionotothen; species Gobionotothen gibberifrons. Next base: position 145,558 of record CALSBZ010000163.1, on the reverse strand, counting down.
TCTCAAACTTACCTACCCCTCCTTTTAATGTAACTTTTTGAATGTCATACCAAGCAGGTATGAGTGTGTTTGACAGTGTGTCTCACTGTTCATAAATCCATGTAAACGTGACCATTATTCAGTTAAAACGAGACGCTGCGTGCGCACCTCCTAAACCGGAAGCTCCGGTCGGCTAACCATTATAATCAGTTTATTGCGTTTATTATTTATAATTGTAATGATGGATTATCAGTAATCATTTTAAAGTTACACAGAGACATTGGATTAACCGTTTTTATGATAAAATGGCGTAGAAAAGATCGGTTTTGCCAGTTATGTGCTAAAGTAGCCGTTTTGCTAAGTGTTGATTTAGACTCTTGGTGTTGGACTTCTGTTCCGTGTAGGTAAAATGGTTAATATCGTCTGTTAGCTGAGTTTTTCCCGTTAAGTGGGTATGCATCATTAGTAGATTGTTAAATGTTAAGAAGCCTTGAGACGCTGTTTCTAGCAAGATGTTGCGTCCGCCTCCGGGAGTCTCACAATAATAAGAGCGCTCTTAGGAGAGATGACGAGTGGCATTCACAGTGGCCAATCAGAGGGGTCTCAAACCGGATACGTCACACGGGATGAGGGTTCCCACCAACCAGAATTGTTTAAACTAAGAAAGTAGTGTAATTCATAAACCGATAGCAGCACCGTTTGTCCAGCGGCTTAACAGTATACCAATACCGTCAGGTAACGGTACTGACTAAGTACCGGTTCTCCATACCCATCCCTAGTCCCCGGTGTGTCGAGGAACTCACACAAGCATCAGAAAATAAAACCCTTTCTCTTTTCCTCCGTACCCACACCTTTTAAAAACGGGGATACAACGAGCGGATACAGATTTGCTGCCGATATTTCGTAGTTTCGGATGGTGGACCCACAGAGAGTTACTATCAGAAACAATGCCTGACGTGTTTTGGACGTAATATGGTATTTGTTTACATTAGCAAGCCTCGCTAACCCCTAGATTCCACCGGGTACGGCCGCGACGCGGCGTCCGTAAGGATAGCGGTCACTCTAGTCAATGGGTGCTATTCCACCACACGCGGTGCGTTACGTCCCAGACGCGTCCCAGAAGCGGCTCGGCGCAGGGCTCCTCTAAAATTAGGATGAATCCTATTTTTGTCGCGGCGCAGCCGTAAGGTAATGAAGGGCCGGCAGGAAGTGGAACGTTCAGAGCATATATAGCATATTTAAATATATATACTGTTGGTAATTAAATCAATGTTGTAATAGCATAATTTAGCTTAAATGTTGATTTTATTGAAAAACAGAATTATTCACGCAAAATGTATGTTAAGCTTTTATTTTGAAATGACTTCCGCCAGACGCAGGAACCAGTTTATTTTGAAAATCTATTCCGGAAGTTATCTCTGAAATACTGACGGAAGCTTGAACTCAATGTTAAACCGAATGTAAACAATATCAGCCGTTGTGACGAGATAAAAAAAGTGATGCAAGCGAGTGTGTAGAATCAAGGCGTGTTTAGTCATGTGTTAAATGTACGATGGAAATATCCTTTGAAAAAGTGTGTGCGGAAGTAAGAAGACGAGCGGAAACCAACAACAACAGAGAGACCAGACACGGGAGGAGCCAGTCTACTGTATTTAAGGACGAGATGTGTTTTATTCTGCCCTTTTTCACCCCTTCCCGGAGGACACTGCAGAAGTCCTCCTCTTTCAACTCCCGATCCTGCTTGTGACATTACCGCGCCTTTTATTTATATTAAAGTACCAGATTTGAAACTTAAGACAGAGACTCCATTGGTCTCATTTATCCTAAACTTTCTCTCCTGAACGCGAGAAAAATGGACATATCAACAATATACACACACACAAACTAATTTTGCAGCCCCTATCCCTCCGTAGTCTTTCAAGTAGGAGGAGAAATGCCAGCGTTCTCCTCCGGTTTACAGGCACTGTGTAAATGATATATATAGAATAATTATGATGATGAATGCATTTTTTTACCACTAAAATACAGCAACATATCTTTAATTCATGTCATTTATAACTGGGATATTATTATTATTATTATTAACTGTGTCTGTACAAAGTAGCCTGCCCAGGAAATATGCCCAAATCAACAAAAACTGCGAGCAGACAGGCAAGACGCTCCGCTTCCGTAATGCTTCTGAAACGCGCCCGGTAGGGTATGATGCCGGGAGGAGGCCGGACCAAAACTGCGGCGCAGCCGTTACGCGACGCCGACGGACCCGGTGGAATCGAGGGGTAACACTCAGAGCTAACCTGTACTGGAGAGCACATGTGTTTTAAAAAGCAGGAAATTAAAAAAGAACTCACCTTGTGATAAACCCGCAAGAGAAAAAGCATTTGAGCTCAATACTGTTTCAGAAATAATCCTTGATGTGGTTTAGAACAGGATGGCGTTTTATCACTGCAGAATTTAACTTTATCTCCGGTAGAAATCTGATCAGGCATTAGCTCCGCCTCCTCTGTTTTTTTTTTTTCAAGCTAAGGACCGCGTTTCTAACAGGGCTGGAACAGAGGGATATGAGGGATGTCTAAAATGCATAATCAGTTTGTATTTTGATAAACACATCATAGACATGTTTTTATATATTTGTATATATCTGAGACCCATAATATGCCTAAAAAAACAAAGCATGATAGGTGCACTTTAAAACATCATATAACTCAAAATACGGAATGAGCTCCGCTGTTTACCTTGATTATAGAAGCAAGAGAGTCTTTTACAAGCTCAAAAAACGTGTGAAAGTCTCATTAAAGTGTCACCACCAGTCCTTGTAACAAAAGCTCCAGTGTATGTTCGGAAGTGTGTGGGTGTTTGCAGGCTCTCACTAAATGGAGGCTTAAAAAGAAAAGGACAGTAGGTGGATTATTTACTTGGTACGTGTCAAAATAAGCTTGACCTTAGCCTTGTTCAGTTAATATTCATTTTATAAGGAGAAACATTCAATTCTTATTATTAAATTGCTACAAAGACATGACTGCTGATATTAATTCCTCAAGGTTCTCTTGGATGACGCAAACTTCCTAACCCAACTGATTTACCAGGAAGAGTCCCCGAATGACCTTTCCCGGTTACCTCCCAGGGTTAACTATTGTCCCATATTTATCTGTATTTTTGACACATTTCCACACATGTTGTCATTATCTGTACCTGTTATGCCCAGCTTATTTACCCAATAACTAAAATATTCCCCATTTCTTACCCTGCCAGCTAAATTGGTGAAGGTGCGGAAGAGAGCTGCTGTTGCTGCTGTTAGAAAATGCTCGAAATGTCCCTTACAGGCCTACGTCTGTTTCCGGTCATTTTTATTTTGAAATTCAGTTCCTGACGGACGCTAAAAAACCCAGAGATTATGCAAATGAACCAATAAATAAAAACAAGGATAATTGTGTGTTATTGGTGAGTAAATAACAGTGTGTTATTTTGAAAAGAATAACAAATTAGAAGGAAAGATTTCAGTATCCTGAGGCTCTGAGCCCCATTTATTTTCCTCACAGACGGCAACAAAAGTCCGAAATTATACGATTTTAAAATAAAAGCAATAATCGTGGCTTGATATTGAGTAAGAACATGTTTTTATGAACCACACAGCTTCCGGTCTTCCACGACCCGACCGGAGAAAAAGACGTAATGCAGGCACGAAACACATTACCAGTAGAAATACATTGCTTTTAAAGTCGTTCTGTGTGACACGAAAAAAAGGGGGAAATCGTGTTGGTGAACACGAATCAATAGATTTAATCAGGGTTCCTGCAGGTTTCGCCAACTCAAATGTATGACTTTTTAAGACCTTTTTAAGACCACTTTGAGTAGAATTTAAGACCTATTTCACAGCATGAAGGAAAATTGCTATGAAAGAAGAAATACGTCCCAGTGTTTCCCCTACCATTGTCTTGGAGGGGCGCTGCGCCCCGCCAACGGAGCCCCGCGCCCCCCCTGAAATTCAAGGTGTTTACCCTCAGTGTTTCTTGACCCTAAGAAACACTGATGCATTAATCAATAACAATAGCTCCTCTCTCTGCTCCAGAGGATTTCAAAAAATATATATCTCAATGCCAGTGGAAGAGGCTCAGCCTGCAGTATTGGAGGTGTGGAGGAAGAACTGTGGCGGCCTGAATCCCGAGCAGCAAGAGCAATTGTGGCAGCTGCTGCTAGAGTTCCAGGGCAGTTTCGCCATGAATGAGGAGGAGGTGGGCCGAACGCATCTGGTGGAGCACGAGATCGATACAGGGGACTCGCGTCCCATCAAGTGTCGCCCACGGCGGCTTCCCCTGGCTCGTCAGCAGGCCTGCGATGAGGCAGTACAGAGCATGCTGCAGGCAGACATCATCGAGCCCTCCGACAGCACCGGTAGTCATGGTCCCGAAGAAGACAGGGGGCTGGCGGCTGTGTTCAGACTACAGACCGGTGAACGGGGTCACCAAGAAAGACTCATACCCTCTCCCCCGCATCGATGAGTCCCTAGACCTGGTCGCAGGGTCGTCGTGGTTCTCTTCCTTGGACCTCCGCAGTGGGTATTACCAAGTTCCCCTGGCCCCAGAGGCCAGACCAAAAACGGCTTTCTGCACCGGCCGGGGACTGTGGCAGTTCAAGGTCCTCAGTTTCGGGCTTTGTAATGCCCCGGCCACCTTCGTGCGGTTGATGGACAGGGTGCTGTCTGGGATTCCCCGCCAGCAGTGCTTGGTGTACCTGGACGACATCCTGGTGCATGGCAGCTCGTTTGTGGCGGCCCTGGGATCCCTAAGAGTGGTGCTGGAAAGGATCAGAGCCGCGGGTCTGAAGCTACATCCAGATAAGTGTCATTTCATGCAGAGAGAGGTCACTTTCCTGGGCCACAAAGTGGGGGGTGAGGGCATCGGCACCCTGCAAGAGAAAGTGCAGGCGGTAGCAGGCTGGCCAAATCCTCGCAACCAGAAACAGCTGAAGAGTTTCCTGGGCCTGGCCTCGTACTACAGGAAGTTTGTACGGGGCTTTGCTTGCACTGCCACACCCCTGTTCCAGCTGCTGCAGAAGGACAGAGAGTTCCTGTGGTCTGAGCAATGTCAAGCAGCCTTTGACAGCCTCCGGCGTGCCCTGAGTGAGTCCCCGGTTCTCGCCCCGGCCAACCCCAGTCTGCCGTTCTCCCGGCTGTTCTGGCGTTTGGTCAGCCACCAGATTCCCTGGACACGCCTCCCGGGTCTGAGTACGCCAGGAGACTTCAGGACCGCCTTGATTCTGCTCACGCCTTCGCCCGAAATCAGCAGAAAAGTGCTGGGGTGAGGCAGAAGCGGAACTATGACACCAGAACAAGAGGGCAGCATTTCCGGGCCGGGGATCTGGTCTGGGTCTACAGCCCGCAACGGAAGAAAGGCCGGTGCCCTAAGCTGGACAGCCAGTGGGTGGGTCCCTGCAGAGTACTGGAGAGGGTCGGGGAAGTGGTCTACAGGGTGCAGCTGCCACCAAAGGGGAGAAAAGTTGTGCTACACAGAGACAGGTTGGCTCCGTACCGAGGAGTAGCTTCTCCACAGGCCGCAGGAACACCAGGGCCCACAGCCGCCCCCTCGACACCCCCACTCAGGTCCCCCGGCGAGCAGACCCGAGAAGGCCCCCCATCAGGGACTGAGAGTCCCTCTGTTTTCTTTCCCCTTTCCCCGCCTGGGCCAGAGCCGGCAACCCCTGTCCCCCTGTCCCCAGCCCCCCTGCCGAGAAGGCAGACACGACCCCCGAGTCGTTTCAGAGACTTTGTGTGGTAAAAATGTTTATAGTGAGACCTTTTCAGTTCTGTAGAGGGCAAGAATGCGCCCTGGTCTCAATGGAAGGGATGGTAGTCCACCCAGACCGTCCTAGTCAGAGTTCAGTGTATTTGAAATGTTGTGCGTTGGGAGATTTTTTTACTAATATGCTTACGTATTTCTCTGTGTTCCTCGTGGGCGAGGAATTTTGTAGTGGGGGGATAGTGTAGCGACCCGGATAGGATGCTGAGGGTGTCACTCAGTCATCCCCCGTGTTTCTGCCTATCACAGGGCTGCACCGTGATGCTGGGTGAGGTGCGGGCCTGTGGTTGGTGGAGCAGACGGGGGAGGGCGGGGAGTGGTGACGTAGGCACTGATATACATAAGGGCTGGGTGGGGAGTTAGAGTTAGTGTGAGGTTGAACCCATAAGCTGTACGTGAACCTGTGATCATCATTATCTAAGTAAGAGTTATTAAAGCCTAATAACTGGAAGCCTTCCTTCCGACTCCATCTGTGAACGTTACAATATTTAAGACCTTTCTTATTTTTTTTGTCATATTTAAGACCTTTTTAAGGCCTTAAATTCAGATTATCAAATTTAAGACTTTTTAAGACCCCGCGGGAACCCTGTTAAATGTCGTGACTATAACACGAAAGGCCGTGAGACTGGGTTGTATATTGCACATGTTTGCTGTAATTCATCACTTGTAAAATATTATACTACATGGGCTGTATGATTCAATCTTGTACCGTAAATGTTGTATTAAATAAAGTTAATATTACCGACGTTAGATTAACGTCCCTGTAGCTTCTTATTGCACTAAGAAGCTTATTGCAATGTATGTATATACAGTGCAATAATTCTTTCATGCTAAATGAAGCTCTGTTGCTTGGATATCACTAGATCCTGTTACAGCGTAATATAAGTACATAACGATTGATGTGTACATTAGCATAATTACTTGCTAGCCGCTAGCTGCCGCCTCGTTAATATCAAATCCATCATAACAACCCATTACCATGCTGTCATGAACGCGCGGTGCTGTTACGTGTACGCAAATTGACGTGCTTGATGTGAACCAAGCGGCAAACTCTGGGGGAGAGCCGGGACGCCAATACGGAAGTGCCACACACTGCAGTTCATATATTGGCCGATAGAGACTGACTGCAGAAAGGAGCAATTTCCATAGACCCCCATGTTAAAATGCCCAACTTTACAGCAGAAAAAAACATGTTTCTACCCATGGATGCAATACATTTTATTATGAATATAGTTAGATTCCACCTTCATGATTATGAATCTGTGAGTGAATTGTTTTCTAACACGATCCTTTTATTTATATTAGGTCTTAAAGTTTTTGCATAAATTAGGGCGTGGTCACATAGAGTGACGGCTCTGTCAAGTGACTGCTGCTGTTAGCGTCCTGTCTCTCTGCTAGCTGCTCCGTGAAGCTACAGGGACTCTCCCTGCTCGGCTCATCCAGGGAACACAACTTGACCCCGGCCGTGTTTGTTCGTTCTTCATGCTTATATATCGGACTATTGTGACTCGCTCTGCGGTTGAAACAGACAGTGCATGAATGCGGTTCTGCGGTAAGTGAAATTCGAGTACTTATGTATGTGTTAATGATTTTAATCAGCTACGTAATTGATGTTAAGGCTTGGGTTAGCGTGTCGAGTGGTAGCTACGTCGGTGCTAACGATGCTAATCGTAGCCTCCAAGTTAAAATCATAGACTGTATATATAAAGGTTAAAACGAAATAGACAAGTGTTAAGCGTTAAGTGGGATAATACTGTAGAACAAACGGCTTCTGTTTGAGCTTGATAAAATAAGGTCATCCTTGTAACTTAGAGAGATATGTTATTATGTAGGCCTAGGTAGGAACTGTATGCATCGCTAAGGTTCATTTAAATTGGCTATGCTCAAGTATGTAGACAAGCTAATGTCGAAGTAGTGTATGTGAAATCAACCTCACAATAAGATGTGTGTATATTACAATTATTAATGTCATATTTCAAGATGATTACGTTAACGTCAGTCATCTGAAGAACGAACCGAAACCTTGTTGTTTTTATTAATTGCATTACCAAATTGGTATCAAATAAACAGTAAGCATTGGTAACACAACTTCCAAAGTTACAGTAAAATAAAAACTCTTTTTTTTCATACTTTACAAAGAATCAAGAAAGATATTGGTTTAAATAAATGAAGTATTGACTTGAATACACTGATATACATTCCATTAAACAATACTAAATACTAGATCACCTACACATCAGTTAAGTTGAGGGTTTTTTCCATGCAAAAAGTTACATTTAGATGTTAACAAGCAATATGATTTTGTCAGCTTTCTAATTTAATGTATTGAAGGCAAAGATATTTAACACATAGTGAGAACTGCTACTATTTATCTCTCAATATTGTCTGTAAAAAATGTGGTAAAAGTTATTCTTTCAGTGAGACAACAGAGCAAGCTTCTACAGTTGCACTACATTTTGATAACTGTTAAATAGTATGTTGATGAGCTTCATACTGTTCATTCATAATCTGATTGTCTTTGTAGCTCACTGTTGAAATAAAAACATTACAATTACAAAATAATTATTTCTACAGCCCCTAAACACACAAACACACCGCTTTCATGAATAACACACTTGTTCTGCAATAATATGTTTTATGTTTCCTGTAATTTCTGTTAGGAAAGGACATACCTGAAAGACACGACTCAACATTTTCTCCTTCTCTGAGGGTCAAGAAGAACATCCAAGAGGAACATTAAAAGCTGATGTTATGAGATTTTTAAGACCAGTACAGGACATTCACTAAGAAACTACTTTTATTGTGAAAACACAGTCAGCTGATCGAATGCAGCTATTTCCACATCTACACTCCATCAGCTGATTATTTCTATTTGCCTCACTTTATGAGCTTCACATCACTTGTGCCTTGTACCGCAGAGTTTGCAACGTCACAAATAAATCGAGCCAATCTTCAGTCAGATGTGAATGTGTAATCTAACATTTTCAGTACGAATAATGGACGAAAGGAGTGCAAATACAATTTATTGAAATGTGAACCAAAAGTTAATCAAACATGTTTTAAATAAAAAGCACATATGGACAGAAGGTGTAAACCTTTTAAATGTATAAGTAAACACATTTAGTCAAATAAAGTGACAGACTAGGCCTGTGCAGTTGGTATCAGCTTTGCCCAGCATGGACTCCTCCATCAGGCCAGGTCCTCCTCGCAGAGGAAAGACCCTCAGTCCTCTCCAAACCAACAGACAGGACGTCCATCACACGGAGGTTTCTCCCTGAAATCTCTGCAGCTCTCTGGACACCACGCTGTCTCAATCCGTCCACACTGAATATGAGAGGGGAAAAATGAAAATAATAAATGCTTTAGACAATAAGAAATATAAAGTTGACTGTTGAGTTGCTCAGTTTTTTTAGATTGTCAATACTATTACTGTATAACTAATATTTCAGGTTAAGAGGCACATTCAAATAAAGATTGGTCTTTAAATACATTTTGTCTTTTTAATTGTTTGTTTAAAGTCAAGGATCTAGAACTGGTACTTAGTTTGAATGATACAGTCTGGTTATTATGCTGTTTGGAGGAGGCCTCACAGGTAAGAGCACTAACTAGCTACCATTACATGTACCTTAGCTTGACTTAAATGTATTAAACGTATAGTTAGTGATATCAAAATATAAATAACTAATGTCATGCAAACATTAATATTTGCTTGATTCCAGTGTTGAATTTAACACAATTGCAAACAAACGTTAAGGGATTTTAAGATTCTGAAGTATTATGCTAACAACTCAATAACTTAGATTATTATTTATAGTTTTGCGAATAGTTTCATGTCCGCTTACCTTAGAAACGTAAAATGTGACGGCAGTGTGCAGATGGGGAGCATGTTAGCTTAGCTTGGTAGCTTCAGCTAGCTCTTGAACTTTCAGCTCGGAGGCAGCAGGTCCCGCCTCGGCTCCGCCTCTTTACCCTTATTTGGAGCAGGCGGGAGTTGAACTCTGATGTCGCTGTCGAGCCGTTAGTGGCCGACTCCGCCTACTAAGGGCTTCTCGGCAACTCTGCAGAATCCTATGGGTGACGTCACGGACCCTACGTCCATTTATATATACAGTCTATGATGTGAACGAGCCTTTTGGGGTCCGTGGTTAAAGTTGCGCATGCTCTATAAGCGCACATACGGGTACTTCTCAGGCATGCTGGGTAATCTGTGACGTTTCACTCTCTCAAAAGTTGGGCCATTTTATCATCATGCGCTAATGAGCAACTCTCATAGGAATGAATTAGGCCCCGCCTCCCACGCTGTATCCAGTTCTTATTATACATCCATGGGTCCTTCTCACTTCTGTTAAATGGAGTCCTTGCTTCCCTCACTTGCGTCGTTTCCCTGCATTTAGTCCCTCCCACCAGGGAAGCATGGAGAGACGCAAGGAAACCCAGAGAAGCAGGGAAATTAGTTTTAAGAGCAATGGGGCGTCCTTTCCTCCGGAGCGTCACGTGAAGCGAAGTCCGTTTGTGATGACGCTGCACAGCTGATCGTCTAGCAGCCAGCTCTGTCCCCGTTATTTCCACAAACACCCCGGCCTCTGTTCGTACACATTTACTGACACAAACATTTGTATCATCTGTTGTAGACCCAAATAAATAAAATAAAATAAGAACTAATTCTCAAAAAAGATAACCGCCATTCTTAAAATGTATGAACGAACAATAGTTTGATTAATATTGATTAGAGTGCAACATAGAAATAAAATAATTGAGAAGAAAAAGAGATATGTTATCTATCAAAACCCAGTTAGATTAACATTCATTGGATTGCACACTTTGTTTGTTTGGATATGTAGCACATTAACATTTTAATAGCACTTAATGACTGACTGAATGGAAATGACAACACATGAAAATGTAAAACGAAAAAAGCGATCATGAAAATGTTTCCAATAAATGAATAAAATGATTTTTGTCCACTTTGTTGTTCAGATATATCACATATTTGTAACTAAATGAAACATTAATTGAAACAAAACACTGTATAAACTGAGGAGTGACTCCCGTGAGGTTCATGTGTTTTCTTCACTCCGCTGGGAAACTGCTCTCATGTCAAGAAGCATCAGATCAGTGCATGCACGGCATCGTCCAATCAGTGAGCGATACACAGTAAGGGGGCGGGGCGAGTATCTGAGGATTTCATCGGAGGATGGTCTGGTGGTTCCTCGATTATCGAGCGAGGAAATGAAAAATAAGAGAAGTGAAACAGACCCCATGCCTGCATTCATGAGCCGAGAGCGGCTGGGAGGCGGGGCTTAAGAACAACTAGTGCGGGGAGGACTAAACCATTTTCCTCCTTTTAGTGAGGGGCCCCAGAAAAAATGCAGTCACTCAACAGATTTTATTGAGCTAGTTTAATTTAAGTTATGAAACTATTTACAACATTTTTTTATTGCAAACAAAAACTATTATTTCCATGCCTATCAAGTGCCCTCCCCCCTACTGGGCCCTGGGTAATCATTCCCACTTGTCCCCCCACTACGACGCCCCTGGTTGTTTGACAGCAACCTCAGTCAAATATAAATCTATAATCTTTCTTGCTTTTACCCAATTTTATGGTTTTCCTCAGCAATTAAATGTGTCTACTAACCTCAGTCAGGGGTTATTTAAGGCTTGGGCCAAACAGAATTAGGGTTTAGATTGAGACATTAAGGCGTGAGTTATAACTGAAGCAAATTGGTAATGTACAGTTATATTTACCGTTTCCCAAGAAAACACTTAATTGATCAACATTTGCCACAAAGCTTCCATGTGTTTCACTGCAGATTACTCGTTACCTTCTGGAAGCCTTCCATTGTTCTCACAACCAATTTAAAGAGCACCTTGCAGAGACACTGCAGCCTCGACTGATACAATCCATCATGGTTTACAACACCTGTATTGTATTTTCTACTAGCGTTACTTTCTAACCATACAATGGAACAAAAGCAGTTATACTGTACCACAGGCATCAGCCCCCCTTTACCCTCTCAGCATCCAAACCCGTGCATCATGGGAACATGTGACCCATAAAGCTAACAAGATAATTAGCTGCAAAAGGAGCATTGATAATGAAAATGATGGATTATATTCATTAGTGCAGCAGTTTGTCTCTGAGCAGATTTGGATTTTAAAAACAATGGGAGACAATTACGTTCTAACCTGCAGTTCTACAAGCAGATTATGTTGTTGTTACTTTCCCGCATACGATTAGTGATTCATTTTAAAGTAGGCTCAAGTTGGTATCTTTAAATCTGCAGTGATATATTTTTTGGGGCAGTGGGAAATACATTCAGCTGTGATGATCATTCTAATAATGATCATGAGCAGCCCATTTTCTTGTGTGTCATTTGATACGTATAATAGCCGCTTTACGATTTTAATAAAATCATATCAATTTTTTAAGCTACTTTTTTTGTTGACATTGTATAAACATCCAGTATTGATTTCATTGGTCATGGCGGATATCGCTATAACGGAGCTGCCTGTTCACACTGATACGTTTCTCTTTTTACTGTTCACTCTCGTTACAGCAACAACAAAAAGAAGGATTGTATTAATCAGCCACATTTCTTTGATGATGTATGAAAAAAATTAAGAAAATCTTTACGACATTTTCACAAATGCCCACAAGGGTTATTTATTCAAATGTAGGGGCTCCACATGCTATAAATATGAACATATTTGCATTTCCATAACTTCTACCTCATCCTCTCCGCTCAGTGTTATCAGCCTGCAGCAGTGTTAATTTTGGCAGCTATTTTTGATTTAGTCTTAAAACAAAAATGGTTATTAGTTTGTCACATTTTAGTGATTCCTATCCTTCGTAGTTTTAGTCGATGAAAATTTCAATTTCAGTCAAAATGTGTCTCTATACTCTCTGAACGCTCCGTCCCCGGCAGATCTCTGTGTGCCGCTGCAGCATGTCTGTTAGGCCCCGCCCCCCACACACAGAGAGACACAGGGAGAGAGAGTTAGGCCCCGCCCCCCGCACACAGAGAGAGAGAGTAACCCCTCGATTCCACCGAGTCCGTCTGTGTCGCGTAACGGCTCCGACGCGGTTTTGGTCCGGTCTCCTCCCGGCGTCATACCCTACCGGGCGCGTTTCAGAAGCATTACGGAAGCGGAGCGTCTTCCCTGTCTGCTCGCAGTTTTTGTTGATTTGGGCATATTTCCTGGGCAGGCTACTTTGTACAGACAAAGTTAATAATAATTGTAATATCCCAGTTATAAACGACATGAATCAAAGATATGTTGCTGTATTTTAGTGGTAAAAAAAAGGCATTCATCATCATAATTATTCTATATATATAATGTACACAGTGCCTGTAAACCGGAGGAGAACGCTGGCATTTCTCCTCCTACTTGAACGACTACGGAGGGATAGGGGCTGCAAAATGAGTTTGTGTGTGTGTGTATATATGCTATATATGGTCTGAACGTTCCACTTCCTGCCTGCTCGTCATTACCTTACGGCTGCGCCGCGACAAAAATAGGATTCATCCTAATTTTAGAGGAGCCCTGCGCCGAGCCGCTTCTGGGACGTAACGCGGCGTGTGTGGTGGAATAGCACCCATTGACTAGAGTGACCGCTATCCTTACGGACGCCGCGTCGCGGCCGTAACGCGTCGCAGACGGACTCGGTGGAATCGAGGGGTTAGGCCCCGCACACAGAGCGACACAGAGGCCCCGCCCCCCACACACAGAGAGACACAGGGAGAGAGAGTTAGGCCCCGCCCCCCCGCACACAGAGAGACACAGGGAGATCGCTATTCTGGAGTGAAGAGAGCGGAAATAATGATATTGCAAGTTAGAAACGTAAGATGCATTTTGACAGACAAGACGGACACTTGGGGGAAAATATGCTGCATTTTGAATGTCCGATAGTCCACCATTAACACCTTAGTCTCGTCTCGTCAACGAAAACTAAATATACATTTCGTCATAGTTTTCGTTATCAAGAATCTATTTTTAGCTCGTCATCGTCTCGTCTTAGTCATGTAAAAAAGGTTGTTGACGAACATTTTTCGTCATATTTTTCGTTGACGAAATTAACACTGGCCTGCAGTTCAGTACTTTGCCACTTGATAGTTGGTCTCAGTTAAGTCATTCATGGCTTTCTGAAATTGTGATTTAGATTTTACAATTTTAATCAAATATTTACTTTTCCAGGCAGAAGTCACAAATAAAAATGAAGGAAGGGCATCACGGTCTCACGATTATTTCCTTTTTGTTGTAATTAAGGAGGTTTAATTTAATGCAAAGATGCCTTTCAAAGTTGTGGGGTTCAGAGTTGCTGCAGTCAGTACGAGTCACCATTCTACTAGGAATTCAATGGCATCCCTGGATGGAGGGCGGGCCAGGAGGGGGGCGTGGACGTGGCGTGGAGGGGTGAGGGCGTGACGTGGAGGGGTGAGGACGTGGCGTGGAGGGGTGAGGACGTGGAGGGGTGAGGGCGTGGCGTGGAAGGGTGAGGGCGTGACGTGGAGGGGTGAGGACGTGATGTGGAGGGGTGAGGACGTGGCGTGGAGGGGTGAGGGCATGGAGGGGTGAGGGCGTGACGTGGAGGGGTGAGGACGTGACTTGGAGGGGTGAGGACGTGACGTGGAGGGGTGAGGACGTGGCGTGGAGGGGTGAGGACGGGGCGTGGCGGCTTCAGGGGGGTCTGCCATTTGACGGAGATATTCAACTGAAAGTTCTTCCAGAATGCTCCAAACATGGGGAAATAGTCCGTTCCCCAAATCCCCGTTGGAGGGTGGAGGGGGAGTCCTCATCGTTGACGGGGGCCCCCTCCCTAGACCTGTACCTCAGATGTGAGGTTCCATAACGTCTGGACATGTCCAACTCAAAACACTCGACCTCTCCCAGTCGTTGTCCATTAATTTGTAGTGATTTTAAGAAATCTGTGTATAACTATGTAATCCTAAGCATCCCATGCAGGACTCTGAATGTTATCTCAGGTCTTTAAGTTCAGTGAATCAGAAAAAGTCTCCCTTGAGACATCCGTTATGTTTCCCCCCCGCAGCTCACCTGAATGTGTCCTCTTTGATCTGTGATTTTCCGCCTTTCTACCAGTAAAACTCTTTAGGACTTCCACTGATAACTTTGCAGCTTTTCTCTTGCGCGGTCAGCTGTGCCGGAGCCGGGGTCGCGCCCTCTGCCTGCCACTCGTTTCCACTCCGCGGGTCCTCGCGGTTTCCCTGGCATTATCATAGGTCTTCACTCCTGTGTTCCAGTGGATCCGTATTTCTGTGAGCGGCGTCTGGAAACGGATTCCCTTTTCCTTCAGCATTTTTTTAATGCCTGATTATGCACGTCGCTTCTGGACCACGGCTGGAGGATAGTCGTGGTCGAAAAATATTTGTTTGCCCCCTGCGTGTATCTTTTTCTGCCAAGCCTTCTTTAAGACCATCTCTGTTATTTCGAACTGGAGGAAATTCACCACGATTGATCTGGGAGCTCTGCTCGCGCGCTGGATCTGGAGCCGAGTTTCTTCGGTAGTCTGGTTTTCAGAAGTGACTCCATGTATTCGGCTGTGGAGCTCCCCTCCGTGCCCTCGGGTAAGCAACACACTCGGATGTTGTTTCTCCTCGAGATCAGTCCATTTTCCTTGCATCAATCGAGTCTGCTCCATCATCACCGACATCACTTCATTCACCTCCGTCTTCCACATCTGATATGCGCTCCTGCGTCTCGGCTATGCTCGCCCGTTGCGCCTGCAGCTCGTTGTTGTTCTCCGGAAGTTTACGGTCGAGTTGTTGTCGCAGATAAGTGATGTCCTCCCTCAGCTCCTTCTTTATTTCGTCTTTGAATGTGGATAGTTCTTGTCTTAGTTAAAGTTTAAGGTCTTTCATTTCTTTGCTAATGGTGGCAAAGCCTGCCCGCAGTGCATCTGAGCCGTAGTGTTCGCTAGCATGGTGTACGCTAGCCTCGTGCTCAGGGGTTTCATCCATTGTAGGTTGATTTTTCACTTTGCCTGGTCCTTTACGATTTTTACTGATCCTCTGTGTTTTTACCCCACCCATTCCTTACTTTAAACGTCGAGTTATTTGCATTTAGTGGGACAATTTGCCCGACCTGGGAGAGCCTCTCAATCACACAACCAGTCTCTCCGCCATCTTGTGGAAGTTGACCATTCTACTAGGACTGAAATCTTTAGGATTCAAACGTTAAGGTTTTAGCACTATACAGATACAGATATCAAATAAACATATAGTATGCAAGTATGTACAGTTATCTGCTGTCTCTTAGTTGTTGTTTCATACACATATGTCCCCATATTAAGCATTTATGCAGAAGTGCCGCTAGCACAGACCTTACTAAGCCAGAGGCAGAGTACTGGTTTGTGTGTATGTGTTTGTGTGAGTGGTAGGTTCCATGGTAACCAAGTGGAGGAATGGTTTGGTTTGCCACCTGACTCTTTTGCAGAACACCATCTTGTACGAAAATGTGTGTGTTTCAAAAGGACGTGACTACAGTTCACCCAACTGTGTGTACGAGTGAGAGGCAGAGGGATGTGAGATATGCTTTGTGCAGCAACGGCGTGTCACACACACATACGTATAGCTCTTGGGATATTACCAGAGGAGAGAGAGTAATGAGGTGTTATCGACTGACCTTGCCGAGTGGCACCAGGAGGCAAAGCCACATTAGTATTTAGGCACTCAGCGGTGCCACAGGGGCATTTATTGTGTATTAGTGCATCTGTGTGTGTGTCAGTTCAACCATCTGTTGTGTCCACCCCGGAGACAGCAGCAGCAGCAGCAGCTCCCAATTCACGAAGGGAATTGAGGAGGTTGGGAACATACACAAATACAGATTGCCATAATTAAGCATCTTTGAAATACCTCCAGCATGAAAGCAGTAAATAAAAATGCAAGCCCCCTGGAGCTAGTACAGAGTGCCGCGGAACATTTCTGCAGGGCAGGGGGATAAATGTTGCATCTCAACTTTATTCATTTAGTCATTACTAGGGATGGGTATCGTTAGGATTTTATCGATACCGATACTGCTTATCGATACCGGTATTTTTCGATACTTTTCAATAATTTGGTGCTCAAAACTATAGACATGATTACAAGATGTGAAGATTAAACAACAGTCATTTTATCGTAATTTATTATTATTTATTATTTAATGTAACTTTTTCAATGTCATACCAAGCAGGTATGAGTGTGTTTGACAGTGTGTCTCGGGACAACCCAGTCTCATGGCATTTCGTGTTATAGTCACGACATTTAATCTATTGATTCGTGTTCACCAACACGATTATCCCCTTTTTTTCGTGTCACACAGGACGACTTTAAAAGCAATGTATTTCTACTGGTAATGTGTTTCGTGCCTGCAACACGTCTTTTTCTCCGGTCGGGTTGTGGAAGACCGGAAGCTGTGTGGTTCATAAAAACATGTTCTTACTCAATATCAAGCTACGATTATTGTTTTTATTTTAAATCGTATAATTTCTGATTTTTGTTGCCGTCTGTGAGGAAAATAAATGGGGCTCAGAGCCTCAGGATACTGAAATCTGTATTTGTAAAAAAAAAAATTCCTTCTAAAACCCTCCCGATTTCATAGCCTTCTCTGTCACGATTCTTATGTCATGTCACGGTTTTAGTTTGGTGTGTCTGGTAATGGGTGTATCTGTCATGTTTTCCTCTTCGTGTATTGTCTGGTCCTTCTCCCTGTGTTTTCCTCCCTGTCGTTAGTTTCCCTGGTGTGTCTGATTGTCTGATTGTGTTCACCTGTTTCCCGTGTGTGTCTCTTGTGCTCATCAGCACCAGCCCCGCCCCTGATTGTTTTCACCTGTGTCTTGTTGTCGTGAGTTTAAATTCCCCAGTCTCCCAGTGATCAGGTTCAGTTCGTCTTGTCTCTTGCCATAGTCAGGTCTATGCTCTCTTTGTGCTCAAGAAAAGTTGTGTTCCTCACTACTGTTGGAGCACCACCTAGTGGATGGTTGAAGGTTTTGAATCTGCTCCGCGCCGATCGTTTGATGGGTAGCCTTTTGAAGGAAAGAACTCGAACTGTCTGGGATAAGCAACAAGCTGAGTTTACTGGTAAAAACAACAATACAGAAATACATGCAAAATACAGAGCACAAAGTACTCCGGACTCCTGCTCTACCGCCATACGTATCACTACAGCATGTCAGAACAAGAGTGACTTAACATTGAAATGTCCCCAGTATTTATACAT
Source organism: Gobionotothen gibberifrons (assembly GCA_943591055.1). Lineage (NCBI taxonomy): Eukaryota > Metazoa > Chordata > Actinopteri > Perciformes > Nototheniidae > Gobionotothen > Gobionotothen gibberifrons. The sequence goes on along the minus strand of CALSBZ010000163.1, from coordinate 127,571 downwards.
ATGCAGGGAGGATGCTCCTCCCTTCTTTCTTTACAGTGTGTGTGTGTCAGCGTGACATCTCTCCCAAAGGTCACGTCCTGTTCCTGAGTAAAACAGTCTCTCTCATCAAAACTTAATTACATTACAACAGTTGATTAGGTTAGCTGAGACCCCCCTTTGCCCTGTAAAATTCCTACTCAGAACAACAGGTTAATACCTTATCTAACACTTCCTTCCTGTAGTGTCATAAGACCCCTTGCAAAACATCTGTTGCCACTTCCAGGGGATTTAACCCAATCAATCAAACCACATGACATGACATGGCATTTTCAGAATACAGTTTAGAGCCAGCAATGTTAAATACATTTGATCTCACACTTTCTATAACAGATGTTTTCACTATATGTTGGACCTCACAGGTATACTTGATCAGTTATTATTTCGTTGTACAACAATCAAACAATGAGAAGTTACATCACTTACAATCCCCAACAGTAAAACAGTAGCAATCAATCATCCAGCATATAGCTGCTCCAAGGAGCACACACACCTTTGACCCTGTAGCACCCCACACAACATGTCTATCTCCCTGAATGAATCCCTCAGTTTACATTTCATTAGATTTATACTGTTTTAAGCTTTATGTTCATACCATAGCTAAAAACTGAACATAGGTGCTATACTACGTGAGCGATTTCTCATTTGTTGTCATCTCAACCTGAGATTCGATAGTGACTTTTTTTTGTTCATCTTGCTTTTTTGGAAAAATAAAGTATCTTACCAATACTTTACCTCTGTCTCCCGGGCCGTGCAATTGGGTCCTACATCCTGAGTGTCTGAGTTCATAACACTCTCCCGGTTTCCTCCCGGGGTCATATTTCTCCCGCATTTCTCCCGAAAACCTTATTTACTATTAGATATGTTCGTTTTTCTCGCGTCCAGGAGAGAACTGGTTAAAATAATGAGAACAATGAGTCTCGACTAAAAGTTTCAAATAGGTTACTTTAATGTAGTAAAAGGCACGGTAATGTTACAAACAGGATCGTTCAGAGGGAGGAACACAGCTGTGGTTCCTCCGGAGATGTTCGGCCGAGGAGCGAGCCCCCACAGCATTCCATCACCTGCTTATATATCTCATATCGCTCCTCCTCTTCAATGGCAGCTGTGACGTGATCTTCTGCCCGTCTTGCACTACTGTCCGACCTCGTACAAAACAGAGGATTTCGACATGGTACATTCAACACATATCTAAACACACCTCTTCTCTACATATTCCCCCTTCATGTCTTTTCATTTGGTCATTTTAACGGCTTGATACGTTACGTTACTCATGTCTCTGAAGTCAAGTTACTGTTAGTATTTCGGAGATAACTTCCGGGATAGCTTTTCAAAATAAACTCAGACTGGAAGTATTTTCACAATAAAAGCTTGACATCAGAGATTGTGCAAAAACTTCTGTTTTTTCAGTATAAGTCAGCATTTTAAACTGATGGCATGTCTAGACTAAATTATGCCATAAAACATTGATTTAAATTACTAACATTACCTAGTCAAATAAACTCACATCTTCAAGTTCTACATTTATATAAGTCATCAGTTATTTATTTCAACTTAGATCTATTAGTTATATTGACTTCTAATTGCAAGTTTACATCAATTAATAATAATTCTTGCAGCGCATTTGTTCAGATATAACATTTATTTCCAAAAACAATGTTATACATCCACAAGGCATTTGACCTCAGCCATGCCTTCACAACAAGATTATCCATAACAATGTGGTACATTGTTTCAAGTAGAAAACAAAACATTTGAGTGTTTACATATTGGTTCAATAGTTTTCAGAAAATCAACTGAATATGAAAGAGGGTTTATTGTGAAATGGTAACAACATTCCACACAGTTACCCTCCGTCACGGTCCTAGCCAGTGTTTCAGACTGTAGGTTAACGTATTACTCCGCCTCAATTGGATCACCGCTGCAGGTGCACAGAGTTCCTCCACCTGCGGCAGTAGTTCTCTCATTTATATCAACATGTGACATTACTTTAGTCCGAATTAAAACATGACATCTTTAGGATATAACGGTTCATTACATCCATGTTAAACCTTGCATTCAGTTTAAAGAGGTTTTTTTTAAAACTCAAATGTGGAAGCATACGTTTTTTTCTGTAGCTCTCTAACCTGCACTCCCACCTTTTAATTTTTTCAACTGATAACTTGCTAAGGCAAGTTGAGTTATTGTGACACAATGTTTGAGTTGTCAAGACAGTGAATACATGTAAGTTTAACCTTCTAAACAGAGGCGGCTCCAGAGTGTTTTTGTTGGGTAATCTATGGTAGGGCTAACCCATACAGTGGTGGGGCTCAAGTCAGTATTTGCAATGTAATTACATACACGCTCCCCTTGACAGTGAAACGCCACGCGTGAGGTTTAGATTATTTCCCTGTCTCAATCCAAATGGAACTGTATGAAAGAAAAAGGCACATTTGTCTTGTAGTGAATAAAAAGGGTGACCTGGAGCCAATCCTGCAATTTCCCCACAGGTGAAAGAGTTGACATGCTGAAAACCCAACCCCTGCAGGGGGATCTGGGGGATTCTCCCCCAGGAGATTTTTTTAAACACTAACATAAAATACACATTCTGGTACTCTCTTGAGAAGAAACATAAATAAATCTATTAGTACATATTTAAAAAAATGATGTTTTGTATTACTTTGTTCTGAAAGCTGAACCTGCTGCTCCTCACAGAGGGAAGAGGCTGTGTGAATTACTTTACATTGTGGATAAGGGTGGATAGTGTTAGCTTATTCGTTATTCTTGCGTCCAGGAGAGAAGTTTTAAAATAAAGAGATCAATGAGTCTCGACTAAAAGTTTCAAAATGGTGGTACTTTAATTAAAATGGTGTGGTAGTGAATCAGTGGAGGAACACAGCTGTTGTTCCTCCGGGATTAGGTGAAGAAGAGACCGGAGCAAAACACGTTCAGCTCTCATATAACTCCCTTGTCGCTCCTCCCCCGCTGCCAGCTGGCCCTGTTGCTGCACACTTCCGCTGTAGTTTCACCAATGTCCGATATTACACTTTACAGAAGATTTTTACATTGTACATTCAACACATGACTAAACACGCCTCTTCTCCACAAATTCTCTTTCATCACTTTTTATTTATTTCATTTTAACGGCTAGAAACGTTACCTTGCTTATGGCTCCGAGGTCAAGTTACTGTTAGTATTTCAGAAGTATTTCAGAGATAACTTCCGGAATAGCTTTTCAAAATAAACTTTTAATCATGGTTCTGGCCGGAAGTCTTTTCAAAATAAAAGCTTGACATCAGACATTGTGCGCGAAAACTTCTGTTTTTTCAGTACAAGTCAGCATTTAAACTGATGGCATGTCTAAACTAAATTATGCCATAAAACATTGATTTAAATTACTAACAATAGCCCCCATTGTTCTGTGTGTCAAAATGAAAGACAGCCCACACACCTATCAATCAAACCGTGGGGTCTTATTTCATTACGTGTTGATTACGGTTGATGATCACTACGTGACAAAAGTTTTCAAAGGCCCCTTTAGCACTTCTTATACTCGTCCCACACATTTGGCCACCGTTTGTCAACCCTCACTCCCCTCATCCCTTCACTATCACTCACTTCATCCCTTCATCCCCTCATCTTCTCTAGCCTTCTCCTCATCCCTTCCTATTCAACATGCATTCTTTTCTAAATGTCCCATCTAGGGTGGCCTGTAATTAGAAACAAGTGAATCACTATTCTCTGTTAGCTTCCCACTTAGAACGAAATATCACAACTCATAAAGCAAGACCAAACTAATTTCTCAAATCACAAACTATAGAAAGGATCCCTGAAAGTATAGTCTTGAGTATATGTATTTGTGTTAACATTCATTGTCTGGGAAGACAGTGTTCTGGGATCTATTGAACACATTTTTTCTAAAGCAAATAGGTTGCTTCACAGCACAACATGCACAGTATGTGTGATGAGCTCCAAAGGGCTCTGTGGGGACCGGGCCAGGCGTGGGGCCCACAGGGGGGACCGGGCCAGGCGTGGGGCCCACAGGGGGGAGCCGTATCAGCTACATCACAGACATCTCAGATTCAATCTCTCCACTGCAGCTCGATGTCTGCAGGCAGTATGTTGTATACATGGCTATACAAGTTTAGAAAGAACCACAGGGAGAAGAATTCCACCAACATAGACAATGTCAACAATGTGTATTGCTTTGACATTTTAACAATTCATAATATTTCAACGTATTTTCATATAACATTTCCATTTATAAAAGAACTACCTACAAAAAGTAATGCTTTAGAATGTGTTATTACCCAGCGGCAAACTCTGGGGCAGAGCCGGGAAGCCCATAAGGAAGTGCCACAAACTGCAGCTCAACAATTGGCCGATAGGCGATGGATGCAGAAAGGAGCTATTTCCATAGACCCCCCCCATGTTAAAATGCCAAACGTGTTTCTACCCCTGGATGCAATAAGAATTATTCTGGATATAGTTAGATTCCACCTTCATGGCAATGGATTTGGGAGTTCATTTTTTTTATAACGCACCCCTTTTAGTTATATTAGGTCTTAAAGTAATTGCATAAATTAGGGCGTGGTCACTTTCATGGACAGGTCTCTACGGTGACTGCTGCTTCTAGCTTTCTGTCCCTCCGTTAGCTCCAGGGTGCTACAGGGGCTCAGCTGCGAGGCTGATCCGAGGAACACAACTTGAACTCGGACGTGTTTGTTGTGTTGTTGCCTGGTGGAGTATTCTTCATTTAAAGGAGCAGTAGGTAAGTTTGAGAAACCGCCTCAGTGCACAAAAATTCCAAAGTACACAACCGAAAAGAATCCGCCCCTTCCTTCAGACTTCCTACAGAGCACCTCCTCCAACACACGTGAACGAGCACATGACCTCAGTGAAGACTTACATTGCTCAATCAGATGTAAGAAAACAACGCCTAAGATCATGATAATGAATGTAAAACAAATGTATAACATAAAATAAATGTATAACTCGGCTCGGGAGAGTGTGGCTGTCTCCTCTCTGCTCTGACTGCAGAGCTGCTGCGGGAGGCAACTGTGAGTCTGCGCGCCTGTGAGTACTATGGGAGGGCTGAGGGGCTCACGGCAGCTCGTTAACTGCAGAACAATACGTGAGTCTCCAAACACCAGAAAAGTCCCTAATAACACCATTACAAGT
>CALSBZ010000163.1:87602-107375 GCA_943591055.1 Gobionotothen gibberifrons | reverse complement strand
GGGGGGGGGGGGGGGTCTCCTATCCCCGGTACAAACACACTGCCTGAGGAAGGCTGTGTATTTTTTTTGTCATTCACTTTTTCGGACCACTTATTTATTTATTTTGGTGACGATCCGACCTCCATGCTGCTACTCTGGTTCAAACTGCATCCACCAAACAATATGATTTATCTCGACCTCCCCAAAATAACCAAAATCTGACACGGTGTGAGATGTCTTTTTAGCTGTTCTGTCGTCATTTCCTGTCAGTCAAAATGAATGAATGAATGGGCGTTTCTTTGACTATTTATAGGCAAATATGGGCGTTACATGAAGCCCGCAAAAGCTGCACGGCATCTCGAGTCGGTTGTGATTTATAAATGGAAACAGGCGTAGGAAGTGCCATACGCACTTTCCTCGCCAGTACGCAATGTTTGGTAACATACGTAAGCAACCTTCCCACGTCAATCCTACGCACAGCGTTATACATGAGGCCCCTGGTCTCTTGGACGCCTAGCAGGCTCATAATTATAATCATATGCATTCGAATATTTATTTTCAACCTCTTCTGTGTCAAAACTAGCATTGTGATCCATGTTTGTTCATACGGCCGCTCTCCCCCATGTTACGTCACACGCGGGGAGGCTTTTTTATGCGGAAGTGAAAATGTCTTACCAAAACGACGCCAGATGTCACTGTAGTGCAGGGGTCACCAACCTTTTTTAGGGTGAGGGCTGCATTAAAAAAATAAAACAAGTCTGGGGCTACTTTTACTTTTGTTTTTTTGCAATCATTTAGCACATTTAAACATTATTATATGCTCACCTTTAACCTTTGTGTTCCGTTTGGGTCTGTGGGACCCGTTTGCAATCTAATTATTTTTAACCTGCTTTATTTGGGGGGGGGGGGGTCCTCACCTCCTCTAGGGGGGACCGGGGGCATGTTGAAGTGAAATGCATCAATCTGGTGCACTTTGAGCACAACATGAATTTATGGATACAGCTCTCAACACTCAGATGAAAGGGAGCTGTATACTTTTCAATAATCCAAACATCTTTAGAATATGATCACAACCAATAACAAATCATTTACACTTGTTACCTAGTTAGCATTCTTTCTTTTTATTTATGTATATTTGACTAATCACTCCCCTTTTAAACTTTTTTTTTTACTGTCCGATAATACACATTGGAATGATTTCTTACTTTATCTATATTAAATAGATAAAGGTGTGCTCTCCCTTCCTCCGTGGCGATGACGGCTTGCGTACATCTCTGCCCCTCTGATGTGCAGTATAGGCTGGCATGATGGCTGTTCAATGGGGCTGATGTGTTGTGTAGAATCTGACAGAAGAAAGCTATTTCTTTGAACATGTCCCGCGGGCGACTCACGTTGCCCGGGCACCGTGTTGGCTACCCCTGATGTAGTGTATACATACATCATTTTCCTACACATTTATTCACTGGTGTGTCTAACCTGCAAGTTGCTCTTTAACAAAGGAATTATTGGAGCTACAGAACAAGGTGAGAAATATACAAGAAGGGCAAACGGCATTTGTAGGAGGTCATACACACTGAACGGTATTAGCCTATGACCAAAGTTATTGATATGAGCTTTTTAATTACTTTTCACAGGCTTTGTTGGCCTTTATTTACATAATGAAGATATTCAAACCTTAGGCATTGTAGTTCATTGCTGGCGCCTAACCTATAAACCAAAGGGGTATTTCAACATGAGCTTTAAAAAATGACAACTATAAATCCTCATGCTTAGAGACCCAATCTACCTTTGAGCAAGGTCCCAGTGGAGCCAGCAGGTATGAATATTAGAAGAAAGCATTAACAGCATATGCATTTTACCAATTGATATCCTGGTTTCAGGGTGGTGACTGACCGTTTTTATCACTTTCTCCCTTTCTTTAACCACATGTGTATATTAACAGTCTGCCATGGTGAGGGTGGTGATTGGCTAAATGCCAAACTACTGGAAAAAAACAATGTCCCCGATCCAACATATCCCACCCAATAACCTCATCCGTCATCTGAAAAATTGGCATAGTGGGCAAACGTCCAAGCTAATTCCACAATTCCCCTGCTGGGGAGGTGATCATTATTGGAATTATATCCAGTAGAGAAGCTCATAAATCCCTGTTTTCACACACGTGGCCTTATAGAGAGGCTGTGCGATTTTAATGGGGTATTAAGATCACAGGAGAAAGGCTTTTATTTTGAAAAATCGCTGCCGTCTGACATTCTTTTTGTACACTTAAATTCTTAATGTGTATTTTGAATGTTCATGTGTCATTGGGTGTTTTTTCGTCACCGTCACCTCTCCATGCTCACATCACAGAAAGTATCCATCACCTTTAAACAGCAGTGGAAATGGAATCTGCCTGCCTGGGTTTCTGCATTGATTTGGACTAAGAGCCAAAAGATAGAGACTGTAGGGCAGGCGGAGGAAAAAAATACACGCATCAGCAATTTCAATGCCAGGAAGACAGAAATTAGAAATAAGCCATTGGCCTGTGTTGGCACAACATGGACACTGTTAGTGAACAAAAAGAACACTTGAAACAATGCAGAATCATTTAAAAATAATTAGAATATAATCAATACAGCAGAGCAAGAATAGGCACAATTTAAGGTCTAATTGAGATGTCCTCTTTTGGTACTTAGCATTCACAATCTTCTGTAAAAGCATACCAACACATTTATAGGAACATTTATTGTGATGAAGAACTTGTCTTGTATTTTCAGTTGAATGCCATTATGTAATAACATTAGCGGTATATTTACCATAAATATAAAATTATGAGGAAAAAAGTCAAAAATACAATTTTAAAACATGTTTGATGAGAAGAGTTCCTCATTTGGGGGAATGCCTTTCTTACAATCTCTCATAATTAAATCTATAGAATGACTTCAGCCTCTGCACTGTCTGCACGTCAACCCCGAAGCTGCACTTTGGATGTAGACGACAGGTACCAGCACCTCTGGAGCTCAATTGACATGATTCATGTATTTTTATTATGTAAAGCTATGGATGATTAAAGTCTCAGTTGTCAGGAGAAGTGACACATTTCTCATTCATATAAGGTACTGTAATTGAGTTTCACAACCTAATGTAATTCCTGCTTGGATGTTAAACTTTTTTCATAATCTGTGACATGGTGATAAGGAAGTAGGGGTGCTACGATATACTAGAAGATTGACCATAAGACGGCACCTAATACATGATATGTGTCTTTGTCTGTTCTCACTGTCCCTCTACCCAAACAAATGGAATTCAATTGAGTCAAACATACAATAACCAAAGTCATGTTTTTTTCCGATTCAAAATAGATATTTAAGATCCAAAAAGTGCCACACACTTCGTCCAATAGCCACCATTATTTTTGGGGGAAAATCCATCCAGCTTTATTTTTAATGCTAAACTTTGGCTTGATGATTGACATGGATTTATGGGTTGGCAAATAACCTACTTTTTAGATAGTTATTTTTAGACCTGGATACATTTGCTTTGACATAACAGTAATTATCAATGTCTCTCCATCTTAGCCAAATAGTAATGAGGTGCTTCCTGAATTCATGGTCACACACTGTGTACAGTTAGATACAAGGGGGGGCTCTTCTTACCCCACTCTCCCCTAAATAAGTATTGTACTGTAAGTTACAAGTAGTATTCAGGGAGAAGCTGACTGTCTAAAGGTGAAATTGAATGTGAATGATGATGTAATGTATGGCCATGAAAATGAAGACAGCGGTGTTTTTAATGCCTTTTAATCATGGCTGCATCACATTCAGAGGTTGCAGTTGAATTGACCAACAAATCAGCTCCTATCGTCTTTTCCTATCCACTATTCCTTGACCTCTGTGTGAAACGTCACAGGGTTAAGGAGTAGTGGATAGGAACATTCAAAAGGACTAGGAAAAGAGACCGCGGTGCTTTGAGAATCCGACTGCACTTTCACTCTCCGACGTGTTTATGATGCGCCAGCGGACGTCATAAATGTGCGTCTGCTGCTGTGGGGAAACTACCGTTCATATTTCTCCTTTTGAACGTTCAAAACAAAGCACTTTGGCAAGCTACGGTATAAGTTGAAACATGCTTAATAAGCAGCGCAACTTTCATGATTTTAATTTCTCAGACATGATCGGTTGTTTCCGTGAACGACCGAATGTTGTGTCACGGTCGCAAGGCATTGTGGGGCAGTATTTTCTCCTTTCCTTTCGTAAAGGAAGGTCCAGTGTTTCCTAAGCTAAAGGAGGTTATAAAGGAAGTTTCAAAGCTCCTTTCCTATCATGTAGAGAATTCAAACAGCTCTTATCATGGCTGCCACTGAGGGACTTTTGGGTAATTTCACTCCGTTAGGAAGGTTCCTAAGCTAAACTGACAATTCGACCGGGGTACTCCTGTCAATCATGCTGCCTCACTATGGCTAAAGGGACATAGAATGGAACACCTAATTAATGTTATTGCCAACACCTGTGCTTATGCTGCCGTAACAAGTCAAAAGGCCAGCAGTGTTGTGTGTAATAGACAACACACGCAGAGAAAGAGCGTGTGCTTTGCTTTGCTTCAGGGCACTCGGGCAGCAGTTGAAGAATCAGGGTGCGCCGGTTTTCTTCCCTGGCATTTGTGTCTAATTACTTTTCAAAAACATAATTAGTAGCCATCAAGTGAATGAGCGTGCATACTCTATATTTAGATGTACTTTCTCTCTCATGTACTCTTGTTTTAACTTGCTCCATGTAATGCTCATAGATTTGACACCATTGCCCTCCTGTGGTTGCAGGGCGTAACTGCAGCAGGAGACATTAAAGAGAGCGGAGTGCATCCTTGTGCTGCACTGAATAAAGCCTGTGGATCATCCTCATTTCAGTGGGCTCAGCAGCTTGGAGACACAGCCAAACGCGCTCCGCCTTCTCCGCTAATTCAAATGGAAGATTTGACACTTTCTCCTTCAATTTGGTTCACTATCTTTCTCTCATTTTCGCAATTCTGCCATCACCCCTCACTCAGCCATTACTCCCCTGTTTTTCTCCCTCACTCTTAGAAAGTCTAGCTGCACACAGAGCGAGGGAGCCCCTGTGGATGCCAATACTGCTCAGCAGCAAGCTGGCTACACACACACACACACACACACACACACACACACACACACACACACGGTTGGCTCAGGATGCCCTTTTATTGGATTGGACATGGTATTGTTTGATCAAATGCCTCTCGGGGGGTAAGGAGAAGGAGAGGGCAAATGTGGGAAATCACTTTCGGCCGCCTCTCGGTTTGATCATAAAATCATATTTTTTCGAGCAAAAACAGGAAGATAGAGAACGAAGGATGTCAAGGGGGAGAGGGGAGACAAAAAGGAGACATTGGACAGGAAAAAGGAGAGATGGATGAAAGAAAGGAAAAGTGAAAAGATTGAGAAGACAATGAGAGACAAAAAGTAGGGGGGAGGCAAAGGACAAGATATAGAAGGTGCAAGGGGGAACGAAATAGCAACCAAAGAGGTTTCAGAGCCAAATCAGGACCTGTTTGGAGAGGGACCCAAGTGCAGCCACACCTGAGGCCTGTACTACGAAGCAGGATTTTCGCTTAGCGGCTAACTTCAGGGAAAACTCTGGGTTTCCGGTCCTACGACGCTGGTTCTCTTTTTAGCGGGCTAGATCTCCATGGTAATAATAATACATGATATTTCTATAGCGCTTTTCTTGAACCCAAAGACGCTTTACATTTGGGAGGGAGGGTAGACAAACAAAACATCTCAGACATAAATATCTCCTAAAGCCTACACATAAACACACACCCCCCCCCCCACACACACACACACAAACAAACACTTATTCTGTCTATAAGGCTTCGAGTTACATTTTGCAATCATACTTTTGCAACCATGTCTTTATTATGATCTCTTGTATTGTCTGTGATTACCACAATTCTGGTGAAATGGATCTGCTGGAGAACGACCCCTACTTTGAAAAGTGCACGGCAAATCAGAAGGACAGAGCTGCTACCTGGACACATGAGGTGCTGGAGAAAGCTGAACAGCGCTCAGGAACATCATCCACCCAAACCTCGGCTGGTTGCAGTACAGACGTATGAGTGTAGACGTGTAGAGCTCATCACTGCTGTCACTTCAGCCTTACATACTTTTACTTATAATGAACAAATCACATCTGGGTACCATACTTCTCTTTTTGCATATACTGTATATACTTATTTCATTGCTGTAACATTTTCTTTATTTGCAATACTGTCTACACTTAATCTACTATTTCTTTTTATTTTGTGTATTTTACATTTTCACACACTAATACATATGCATACAATGACTAAGTAACTTTCATGTTTCTTTTCTTTTTATGGGATTTCAGTTTTAAATAGAAATGCTTTGACGGATTCAGGAAGCCTATTCATCCCTACATATACATTATCCTAATTTATAAATCACATTTGCACAGTTTTATAATGTATATAGCATCCTATGATTATATATTTGGTATTGTGACATAGTTATATTACTCTAACTACTACATGATAATAGATGCCCTGTATATTCTTTCATCTTTTCATTATATTCTTTACTCTTTTGGGTACAAATTATATATTTTCTACTGTTGATGTTAATGTTTATAGTTTAATGTGTTATATTTAAACTTTGACTTACTGCTTACATGCTACTATGACAAAAACAATTCCCACTTTGGTTTGAATCGATCATAATTCTCATCTCCAAATGAATCATTACTGCCACCTGCTGACATAATAAGAGGACATGTAATACCCATTTTAAATACAACTGCCTAACGATGTTAATAAACTGCAAGGTGACAATACAGTTGTATTTTATCATAAATAATGGTCTTCCTGATTTAGGGAAATTAAATTGTGTGGAAGACGATTTCTGGAAAAACAACATGATGCTATCTATAGCAATTCATTGATGGTCATCTAATAATTACTAATAATATTGTGTGAACTAGTGTTGCACGGTGTACCGATACTTGAAAGGTACCGCGATACCCTGCCGTTAAAAATGGTAAGATTCCTCCGTTTCATTAGTATCGGTACTTTAAGAATGACGGGGAAAAGTACTCCGGTGAGAAAGCGCCGTTTTAATAAGAGCCGTGTGTTCAGCGCTCTGCTTCCACTCCCTGCACTGCAGCCGTGCCTGCAGTCCCTCCCCTCTCAAGCACGCTCTACGTGCCTCCCCTCTCTCGTGCACGCGCTGGCTGCCAGAGCATGTGGGAAAACGAAAAACTGCCGCTGCCCCTCGGCTTGTTGACAAAAAAGACGCCAGAAGCGAAATTTGGAAGTATTTGAGCGATATCTCTGGCAGTGAGGGCAAGCCGACCACGCCGACCGGCATCCAGAGCCGTTTAAATAATTTAAAGACGGACAGGTTAGCGAATGTGATGGATAACATAATTACATCATGCTCAAGCCCATGCCCTCAAATCTAAGTCAAACAAGTGTAATTTATTTTGTGACGAACGAACGTTTTCGTAGTTTGACGAGGCAATTAATGGCAATGATAACTGTCTAATATGGCTATCTTTTTAGCTAACTTACCAATGTGGCTAACATCTGCAATGTACATTTTGTCAATAATTATTTATATTACTGTACATATAGACATGGGGTTCTCAAAGTGCGGCCCGCGGGCCAATGGCGGCCCTCGGAAATGTTTCTGGCGTCCCGCGATAGTAAATGTGAATTTTTTTTTTTTTTTCTTTGCCTAATTCCTTCCGGCCCACATTTGTAAGTGTTCCGGCCACTCCCTGGAGGGATGTTACAGATGGATAAACAAGCTCCAAAGCATAAAGGCGTTTTTGTATAGTTTGTGTATACAGTATTGTAGCGAGCCCTTGGTTCAGAGGGAGGAGCTTGCATAGGGGAGGGCGGGGGGGCTTGGCAGGGAAACGGGGTTCAGGGGGAGTGGCTGTACCCGTAGGATAGAAAAGGGGGAAGTGACGTCTGACTCAGAGGTTGCGCGGCTGTGGAGAAGAACGTGTTGCCCACATTCTGTTACTGAGTTTAGGCTAGTTAGCTAGCAGGTTTATTGTTTTGGGTGCAGTCACTTTTGCCTCCACTTGCTGTTCAAATAAATGTTGAAAGACAAAGTAAATCTGCTTCCTACGCCCATGTTCTATTCCATGTGTCAAGTCAGGCAAATTGGTTCCAAATGTTATTGCATCAATGATCTGTTAACATTAAAATCAATAAATATATGCTGTAACTATTTTGCTCTAGGCAACTCAAGGGCTCAGGTAATGTGATTACTATATGAATAATGGTCCAAAATAACATTAAATGCATAAGGGGTTTTTGTTAAGAAACATACTTTCGTCGCCGGCCGGCCGATACATGCTGCGCATTAAGTGAGCCTGTCTGTCAATTAATCCCCGGGCCACTTTTTCCTCCCAGTCCGCCCCTGACTGTATGTATAATTGGTTAGTACAATAAAGAAAGGATTTGTTTTGGAATTATTTTGTGTTCCGTTTTTTCTTGGGCGGCTCTCAATCCAATATTGGGTACCTTTGTTTATTGTTCTCATTGTTTAAAAGTGTGTGTTATGGTTCTGGTGTGAAATAAAGCACAATAATTACATTTAAGACTGTTAACCTTTCTTTAACAAAAGTATCGAAAAAGAATCGGAATCTCAATTTTTGACTTGGTATTGAAACCAAAATGTTGGTATCGTGACAACACTAGTGTGAACATTAACATTCTTAATTATAACTACACACATACCCTAAACAATGAACTGTCAACTGTAAACCAACAACCACATGAAACAAATGAACTCAACACATCAATTTATTCAAACAACAATATATATAACTAACACTTTCACTCCATCTGCTCCTCCGTCTGACTGGCTGTGTCCGTTTGCTCTGCACAAATGAAGACAACAAAACATTATCACAAATGACTCTTGTCATTGCATGATGATGCAATCAATACAACAATATATGTATACAATCTTTCTTTTCCTTCTATGATACACTCACTGGGATCAATTGTTGGGCCAAGTTGTTAAAAAACAGTGTAATCTATAATGTCAATTCCTAATTCTAATGACTCTTTTTTGTCTACTGCTTACACATTTCTTCTTCTCTGCTAAAGTACAAAATCATATGACATGGTTAAGATTCCTTCTACTCATAGAGGACAGATTTCATTCAATAACATGTTCACTTTTAAAGACTAAAACAACGGGGATACTCCATCAGTCCAGCCAACAAAAGAAACAGTCAATGTAACACTACAGTAGTATAGCACAAATGCACAATCACAGTCATACATTTTAAACTTCAAGGACCAACACTTACCATCCTGAGCAAAGGAGGCGCTGCAGGGCCTCCTCCGCTTTCCTCTTCCAAGTGGCCACCTCCCCTTTCAGGGTCGCCACCTTCTGCTCCGCAGCATGGCGGAGCCTCAGCTGCCGCGCCAGCAGCTGGAAGCAGCGCCACAGCACTTGGAGCCCCCGGGCATACAAATCAGGGCCGGCCACCGCCACGTCCAAGATGGAATACTGCAAATAAAAAAACAACACATTTACACATAAATCAGAAAACTATTAACAACCATTTAGACCAGTGATTCTTGACATGGGGCTGCACCCCCCTCAGGAAACCCCAGTGCCACCCCTGAAATTGAAGATTTTTTTTTTTAAATATAAAGCGCAAAATCACAACTAAAGTACAGCCAGCAAGCACAGCCAGCTACATGAGTGATACTGACGGCCTGTCAGGAGAGGGAGAGGAAGACGGATGCTCCCTTTATTATTCTTATATTATAGAGTCGTTATCACATCTTTTTAAAGCTCATTATGACATGGCTTAGTTGAATTTGCGATTCTGATTCCTCAATTCAGAACACGTGACACGTTGTTAATCCAGAACAGACAGACCGCTGTTAAGGACGCTCACATCTGCACAAAGAACTCCGGTCGATTGAACTGTATACAGTTTGGCTTTTCGAACTGACGAGACAAGAGCGACAACAAAACAGCGGAGAAGTAACGGGCAGAAACCCTCCTTTTTACGCAGCGGTCCAAATGGACATCAAGCGGCAAAACATATTCAGTTGCCAGTTACTTTGGCATTAGGGCAGGGATTTCTACATACTTTCCAAGGTTTGACATTATCAATTGTGCTACTTTTAAACCAAGCAACGATGTTTTCAAATCTGTAATCAAAAAGCTCCACCTTCCTGCCATTGCTGCATATTTCAAACGGTAACAACGGACTATTTTTCTTTGCGGATGAATGCCCATTTAAATAAATACAACTATTTTTTAAATCAATAAAAACATTTTCTATATCCATAACAGCATTTCAATTAATATTGGAAGTCACATCGTTACTTTGTTGAGAATGTGCCCATGTAATAAGCAGCATAATGTGAAGCAACTTCATGCAGATCTAATCTAGATCCCTCCGCTACGCGTCGGGCTTACATATATACTTTTGTCATTTCAATGTTTTACTTACAACGAACAATTGGCCCTCTCCGCGGAGAATCTCCGCCTCGTTGTCGTGAATTTTTGGGATTTTCGAAGGTGAATCCATTTTTCAGCCTAAAAAAACACAACACATTAAACAATAAATAAACAACACAATACATTAACACTTCAAGTTAACTAATGCAAAGTTAGCTCTACGCAGGTCTAAACTGTGGACCTACACATTAATACTTGAGTAAATATTAATTAATTAATACTATTTCTTGTCAAAGCAATGATAAACCTGTGAGTTGGATGTACAAGAATTAGAATCAATATAGATGTTTTTATTTTAAAGTAAATTCAGATTGAACATACTAAAAACATGTAAATTATAGTTTCCCTCCAAAAAAAAAACATTACTTATAGTGAAAACCATCCTTGAATGATGGGATAATCGAAACTATAACATATAATAATTACCCTGTATCGACAATGATGCAAAACAAGTGACATTTTACCTTTTTTAGAGACATTTAGCCAAATAAACACCAAGAGCACCTTACCTTTTGCATGCGAAGACAGAAATGACGGAGAGAACTAACGTTCACAGAAGTCAAGTTATGATGCGTTCACACCCCACTTGTAAAATACATTCTTTCGCCCAAAACTTGAAATAATTTCTGAAATAAATCCGCCTACATATAAACTCAAGGAAATATTGGATTTTCATTCATAAATTGCTTTGAAAATAATAATTATTAACGTTAGTATTTATTTTCTATGCTCACGGCTGCTAAAGCCCAATAGGCCCTGAACTGCTTTGAAAAGCAGTTTCAAAACATGCCAGTTTTAATAAGCCTTTCTGATTGGCTAAAATAAATAGCTTTTTTTGAATACTTGTGTGTGGTTGGCTCATGTGCTCGATTTGAAAAATTATACAGTATTTATACAGGACTTGCATCTTCTGCCTCTTATTCGCCAAGAAGAAAAAAGCTGTTAAGGACGCTCACATCTGCACAAAGAACTCCGGTCGATTGAACTGTATACAGTTTGGCTTTTCGAACTGACGAGACAAGAGCGACAACAAAACAGCGGAGAAGTAACGGGCAGACACCCTCCTTTTTACGCAGCGGTCCAGACATAGACATCAAACGGCAAAAACATATTCAGTTGCCAGTTCCTTTGGCATTAGGGCAGGGATTTCTACATACTTTCCAAGGTTTGACATTATCAATTGTGCTACTTTTAAACCAAGCAACGATGTTTTCAAATCTGTAATCAAAAAGCTCCACCTTCCTGCCGTTGCTGCATATTTCAAACGGTAACAACGGACTATTTTTCTTTGCGGATGTATGTCCATTTAAATAAATACAACTATTTTCTAAATCAATAAAAACATTTTCTAAATCCATAACAGCATTTCAATTAATATTGGAAGTCATATCGTTACTTTGTTGAGAATGTGGCCTTGTAATAAGCAGCATAATGTGAAGCAACTTCATGCAGATCTAGATCCCTCCGCTTCGCGTCGGGCTCCTGATCTGCCTGTCAGGTGTTCTTTTCCCCATAATGACCGCCTCGCTGCACCCCTTACATACATACTTTTGTCATTTAAATGTTTTACTTACAATGAACAGTTGGCCCTCTCCCCGGAGTGTCTCCGCCTCGCTGTCCTGTAGTTGAGGGATTTTCGATGGTGAATCAATTTTTCAGCCTAAAAAAACACAACACATTAAACAATAAAAAAACACAATACATTAACACTTCAAGTTAACTAATGCAAAGTTAGCTCTACGCAGGTCTAAGCTGTGGACCTACACACTTAGTAAATATTAATTAATTAGGGCCCGAGCACGATGTGCTAGGACCCGACGACCATGTAGTCCAAAGCACACCTCTCCCGAACTAGGGGACCGGAGAGACCTCTGCAGGCGGCCGCCTTGCATATGATCTCCGGCAGTTCCCCCAGGATGCCACCTAACGCCGGCAGCGCCGTGGTGACGGAGAAGGGGACCGCGTGCTCGACCGCCAAACCGGCACCCTGCTCCGTCTCCCCCGTCCGGGGGAGAGGAGGGAGGGGTGAACCGCACGGTGAGCCGTGGAGGGAGGCGGGGTAAGAGTCGTCCGACTCCTGCACGGCACTCGGCTCCAGGGACATGAGGCTGCCGTCCACGGGCTCGAAAGCCTGGACGGGCCAATCATCCTCCTCGGCCGCAGCAGTGAGAGCATCCACTCTCCGCTTCCTGTCGCCCGAGGGGAGACGGGCACAGTGTGTGCATGCGACCTGCTGGCTGAGAGCCGCGTCCGCGTGCTCCGACCCCAGGCAGGATTCGCACATCGTGTGCTGGTCATAGCTCATGATATAACCTGAGCCACATGAGGGACAATCTCTCACACAGTTGTTGCTCATAATTGCTTTTTAGTGTCTCTGTGCTTCAGTAACGCTGGCTGAAGAAAAGAGGGAGCAGATTGTCGGGCCTCCTTCCTATTTATACCGGAAGGGAGCCCGAGGGTGGGGCCCACCTTGCGGGTGGGCGTGGACTACAAGTGTTTCAGTGCTGCGCGGGGGGATTACCCAATTCAGGGAAGGTGATTGTCAAGTGCCAACAATCAGGAGAGATATTTGATATCCGACGTTGGCGACGGCCTGGCCGTGTTGCTTGCTGGTCATCCAGTGCGGCTTTCCTCCCAAAGCTTGACAGCCTCTCTTAGTTGTGCTTCCCCCATGCTCACTGCATCAGGCAAATGCACCCTGGTGCACAAATGTTTGCGTGCCACCACCCATTCCGCTGCCTTCTTGCAGTCCTGCACGATCTTAGATGTTGGCTACGGAAAAGAGAGAGAAAATATATCATACCCACTGATACATATTAAGCTTTTTGGTAGACTAACCCAAGGACAGGGCGTCCTCCTTGGATATGATGCACAGAATTAGTAAACAAGCTTCCATTGTTTTCTCCACATCTTTTCCAACTGAGACATCAGCTGGATGAGGCTGGAGTTGCTCCTCTTTCTAAAAAACAAAAAACCGTTGAATGTTCAAAATACAAGGGACTATTGCCATGAACCACCATACTTTTAGTAAAGTATGCTATTTTCAACATATTCTTTAGTTTAAGGACTGTCCTCCAAGATCGTCCTAAATACTGATTCCACGAGGAAGAATAAATGCAGTAAATATTGACAAAATACATATATTTTTAAAGACAGAGTGGTGAAACAAATAATGAAATTGAAGCTTTCGTGTTAAAGTAGATACAAACACAACTTAAGTGAAATAGATTGCAATACAAATCTGACCTCAGTGATGTCATCCAACTTCCTCTTCCTCACTCTGAACACTGGAGGCACCTCACCTCGCAGGAGGGCTTTAGATGTCTCTGTCCAGTGGGCAAACATTTTTGCCATGACTCAAATACATATACAAATAAAGGTACTGTAGGTATAACATTGTGTTTTTTAACCATTTCAAAGTTAATCTAACGTCAACATTTGAGTGGTCTCACCTTCCAAGGTCAAAATTCTCCATTAGCATGACACTCCACCATTTTCGCAAAGCTGGCATGTCAGTCTAAAAAAGGAAATAAATATATTATCACTGTATGTCAGATTAAATGTCATAATGGGATTTTGAGTTTACTTTAAATGACCAGATCAACTTACAATAGTGAAATCATAGGGTGTAAAGGGCATACTATGAAAGAAAATATATTAAAAACAACAAAATTAAATCAGACCAATAATGTAGCCTCCCATCAACACAAAGATGCCACAGTCATTCCCATACAGTTGCCGGGGGAAACCCTAGCATGTCAGAAAGCATTTGGTTGTTTTGTTATGGTTTGACATTTCTGTTGAATATAAATGATACAAATTGTATACTATCACCTCTATTTCCAAAGCAGTCGTCTCTTTCCACGGTCCAGGATCTATTGACTGTGAAATGTTTCTAGAATGAAAAACACAGCTGTATGAAGATCTAAACGGGTAGCTATCAAAATGATCAATATGGTCCTCTGTCATGCACACACCATCAGGTGGCAAAAGTACACACTCTTTACTTAAAGGAGGGGTAGGTAAGTTTGAGAAACCGGCTCGAGATACACTTTTTGTTATATTCCATGGAATGCTCTTAATATCCTGATAGCAATGCATATTCTAAGTGCTTTGAAAAAAAATCCATAAAAAAATGTCATCTGTGGAAGCCGTAATACTGTAAAAACTACGACCAATTATTTTAGCCGGGCCGGCTAAAATAACTGGTTGGCCGACCTGTCTGTCAGCCTTCAATCTCGTGCACACACACACTCGTGCAGTGCACGTGGTGTCATTGGGCGTGTTTCCCGTCAGCTGTTGCTCAGTCCCGAGCAGCAGCAGCCGCTGCAGGAGGACACGTTCACCATGGCAGAGTTTGCATAAACATCGTCTACCGGTCGCAAAAGAAAAACTGTAATGGAGCAAATTATGAAGAAAAAGAAAGTGGAAACTAGGAGAAGTCAAACCAGAGTCAATATCGGAGTTGCTTTTCAACTATGGCGACTATTTACGGAGCACACCGAGCTGATATGTAACGTTACCGGCGCAGCCTGCTCTCCAGCTAGACGTAACATTTGTAATACATTTTCACAAAACAAACATGCTAGCTTCGAAAATATAAGCACTGACAATAACTGTGTTAAACATTTGTTTTACATTCATTATCATGATCTTGTGCGCGTTCATGTGTGTTGGAGGAGGTGCTCTGTAGGAAGTCTGAAGGAAGGGGCGGATTCTTTTCGGCTGTGTACTTTGGAATTGTTGTGCACTCGAGCCGGTTTCTCAAACTTACCTACTGCTCCTTTAAGTAGAAGTAGAGATACTAATAATTTAGTAGAAGTACTGATACACCATTTTACTTTAAAAAGTACAGGCTTTGTAATCACACTACAATGTAACTTTAAATGCCTCTTTTTCGTGGTTTGCGAGTATGGTGCATGATGTGCACACCAAGGGCAAGATGATACTAGTGGGGAGGAAGATCCAGGTTTCGAAGTCAGCCACTTTTGCAATCAAGCCGGGAGTGGGGGACCCTGTTGTTGTTGGAAGCAGGAGGGAGAGCACAGCTGATGTGTTGGGTTGCGGTGAGGAAGAGGATGGACCAGGGCAATGTTCAGAAGCTGATGTGGATGGCAACTTGTGGCAAGCCTCCAGGTGTACCTCCATATCTCCTTTTCTTACAATTGTTTTTGCACATTGAGGGCAATGGAAGTGAGCCAAGTCTCTGCAGGTTAAATGGCACTTGCAGATTGCCATATCTAAGAGAAAGTCAACAAAAATAAGTTTGCCAATGACAGACACGAAACAAGAACAAAAACAAGCACAAACATGTATCAGTATATGTGTGTGTTACCTTTAAACATTATGCCATTTTTTAAGTGCACTTCCAAGTGCTTCGAGTCGGGATGGTGCGCAGGGTTTGAATTTGGGGCACAAAGGACAGAGGAACAGTTTGCAACATGTTGTGCAGCGTTTCACTGCAGGCTTTGCAGTGCCACAGAGGATTGAAAGATGCATCTCCAAAAAACAGGAACAAATGTTACAAAATGTATGGTTATAGACTAAAACTTCAATTAAAACAATACTTCATACGGCCAGTCTTTGCATGCTGTTTAAGTGGGAAAACAGCTTATTTCACTATACATTACATTCTACAACTAACGTCCAGAAATGATAGAAACACTTTTAATCTGTATTATCTCTTCTTTTAAAAGACAACACTTAGCTAACAAAGTGAAAAGACTATATTTTTCACATTACACAATTGCCTCTGCATTCGATTATTATTGGTTTTAATAACGTAATTATTAACTAGCTGTGAAAGCAGAAAGCTATGAAATAGAATTGCAAGCAGACATTCAAGTGTACAATTGCACAATGTATTAAATAGATTAGTTCAGTAACAAAAACATGCTTGTACATCGGCCTGTATGTAGACACGGAAATACTGTATGTGGGTGGGCACATTATGTGATGACTTTCAAAGAGAAAAGCAAGAACACTCGGAATTAAGTATTTATTTATAATGTTTTTCCGATTTCATATCGGATAAACACCAAATCCCAACATGCATTGCGGCTAAAACATCCAATCAGCGAGCTTAAACCATAGCTGAGGATCTTGGGTAATCGCTCGAAATGCCTACGTCTGTTTCCGGTTATTTTGAAATTCAGTTCCTGAGTGACGCCAAAAAACCCGGAGATTATGGAAATAAACCAATAAATAAAAACAAGGATAATTGTGTGTTATTGGTGAGTAAATAACAGTGTGTTATTTTGAAAAGAATAACAAATTAGAAGGAAAAAAAGATTACAATAATACAGATTTCAGTATCCTGAGGCTCTGAGCCCCATTTATTTTCCTCACAGACAGCAACAAAAGTCAGAAATTATACGATTTAAAATAAAAGCAATAATTGTGGCTTGATATTGAGTAAAATCATGTTTTTATGAACCACACAGCTTCCGGTCTTCCACGACCCGACCGGAGAAAAAGTGCTGCTGCAGGCACGAAACACATTACCAGTAGAAATACATTGCTTTTAAAGTCGTTCTGTGTGACACGAAAAAAAGGGGATAATCGTGTTGGTGAACACGAATCAATAGATTAAATGTCGTGACTATAACACGAAATGCCATGAGACTGGGTTGGCTTGTCCATGTTTGTGATAGGTGCGGTATCTGGAGCATTCGACCAAACTAGATAGGGCACGGCTGGCTTGAGCGATCCACTTGATAACCCGCGTTTTATACCGCTTAGCGAGAGCGTGTATGTTTTGGATTAGGCCAACCGGCTAACTCAAACATATCCAGGTTAGGTTGAACCAGCTTCGTAGTACAGGCCTCTGACCTGAGTACCAGTAGCACCATGAGACGTTGTCCTAATAATAAAAGTAATCGAAAAATATATATGTTAGCTAGAACCTGCTCTGAATGTTATTAGTTGTTATCAGGAGCCAAAGGCCCCAGAAGAGAGGAGGTTGGATGTTTATCGAACAAGCACAGATCTCTTAACCAGGAAACAGCTGTTTGTGTCTCACGTGAAACAAAACCTGAATACAACTTTTGAAGCTGTTGTTGCTAGCTACCTTGATAACATAAATTGTCTTTCAAGTTGCGTGGTATTGCCTTGAAATATCCAAAAAGGTTAAACAACGTTACATCACTGAGCTTCTCCCGTCACTAATCGGCAGGTAAAACAGAACAAATGATTAATTTCTCATGTAAACTATGTTGGTGATTCTATTTTTAGCAAAACAAGTCTTGTACAAAAGTGTAAGAGAAAGCTATTTAGTAGCCATTAACCCGAGTCCTACACCTGGTGACGTACAAATTAAAACTATAAATTGCTCCACTGGCTACTCTCCTTATACAACCCTGTCTCCTAAAAATGACATTCCCACAGAACTAAACTGCATTCTCAATTACGTTTAGCTAGAAACGTATTTTCTCCCACGTTACGTTTGTTATGAACGTATCTTAAATACGTTTATTTTCTACATATTGTCACGTTCACAGATGGAGTCGGAGACAGGCTTCCAGTTATTAGGCTTTAATAACTATTCTTTTGGTATAAGATTATCACAGGTTAACGTACAGTTCGTGGGTTCAACCTCACACTCACACCCCTATGTATAGCAGTGACTACGTCACTGCCTCTGATAGGCAGAGAAACGGGGGATGCCTGAGTGACACCCTCAGCATCCTATCCGGGTCGCTACAATATCTTTGCCATTTATTGTCTTGCTTATAATAATGAAAAAGTAGAATTGGATCTCCATTGGATGGGCAAGATATATATACTTATTGTGTGTGTGTTACGACCCGCCCTCTACTTAGTGGTAGTGGCTCGTGGGAAGACCCGCAACATAAAACAAATCACACCAAACACACAGTAGTTAACGGCGAGCATGTATTTAGTAGCACAGCCGTGCTTACATGGCCAACCGGCAAAAAAATCAGGTCTGGAAGACGGGCAAAAACAAACAAAAGGAAGAAGGGGGCCAGCCACACCACGGGCCGTAGGACCCAGAGCTTCCCTCCTCTACCCAGAGATCTAACAGAAAAGGTCCTCCAGAGTTCACACATTAACATAACAGCAACAGAGATTATAGATCCAAACGGCAGAGAGAGGTAGTCCACGGACAGAGACTTTCGGCATCTCTAAATAAACGTGAGCAAGGTGACATGGGTAACAAAAAAACATATCCTCTCAGCAGTAATCGTGGTCCTGCAGCTGGACTGGGTTGTGGTCAGGAGCCGAGATTTGGTCTGCCAGTCTGTCTCTCCGGCCCTGTCCACCTCGCACCCCCCTCACAGGACGAGGTGGAGACCTCTCTTCCCCCTCCTGCTCCTCCTCCAACAGTTCAAGAATGTCTCCTGCAGTAAGGCAGATGTTGTGTAGGACACAGCAGGCAGTGACCACAGCAGGGACAAAGTTATGGTTGACCTCCAGGGCCTTCGACAGGAGGCACCTCCATCGCACCTTCAGTTTCCCGAAAGCGCGCTCTATTATGCTGCGCGCTTTGGCATGGCAGCCGTTGAATCGGCTCTGTACCCTCCCCTGTAGTGGCTCCCGATACGGGGTTACTATCATCATACAATGCAGGGGTAGCCACCATCCCCCACAATGAAGTACCCTGGAGGAGGATAAAGAGCGTCTTTATAGAGGGCACTGTGCTTCATGACACGGGTGTCGTGGACTGAGCCCGGAAATCCTACAAATGTTTGTAGGAATCTCCCTTTCCCATCGCATACAGCCTGCAGTTGTATGGATGGGAAGAGTTTCCTATTCACATAATCCTGGCCACTGGGTCCGGATGGGGTCCGGATGCGTATGTGGCACCCGTCTATTGCACCCACACAGGAACTGAATGCCGGGCTGTTGGCCAACTGCTGGAAGCCCTGCCCGACCTCCTCCAGCTCTGGACCAGCAGGCAGCCTGATGAGGGAATGCCGGAGAGCAGCGATGTCCTCCACTCCCTGGTGGACCAGTCTGTGGACCGTGGAGAGGGGTACCTGAAAGGCCCGGGACACCACACTGTATGACAAACTGTGTGCCAGCCAGTACACGGTCGTCAAGACAGTCATGTGGTGTCCCCAGGCCTGTCTCCTCTCAGGCCCCAGACACCGCATCAAGGCCTCCAGGGAGTCTCGGCGGATCCTGAAGTCCTTCAGCAGGCACCCATCACCCTCGAAGTACAGTTTAAGCAGTGGGTCACTGCTGTTCAAACATTTGTAAATGCTGGGAGAGTGTGGGTGTTGAACCTACAGGAAGAATAACATGTACAGAGGTCAACC
>CALSBZ010000163.1:33558-44136 GCA_943591055.1 Gobionotothen gibberifrons | reverse complement strand
TGATCCGACTAAGGTTTAAGTAGTGAATCTATTAAATGGATATAGTATTTTGAAGGTATAGGTAAAAAGGTTATAATGGTTAAGTTTAGTAGGTAGGTTACTGATCCTGTTTCTAGTTTTTGGCAAAAAGGCCAGAGTGGTTAGGTTTAGTATTCAGGTAAAAGATGAAGTGGTAAAATTGATGAAACCGATATTTTAGGTAAAAGGGTTTGAGTCGTCAGATTATTAGAAATCCAATAAAGGATTTAGGTCGTAGGTTTACCAAAAAAGTCAAGATTAGAGCTTAGACTTGAATAGTATACTGTTCTGTATTGTTATGTCAATAATAAATAGGATTAGAGTTAGGTATTCTATGTATTTTTAATACACAACTATTGTTGTGTGTTTGTGAAGGTTTTATTGCTGACATTAAATAATAATAATTATTATGGTACTGGTCTTTAGTATTTGTACAGATGAAGCACTTACTTTCGGACTCCAGCTTAGGTGTTCCTGCCTACGGTAAGCCAACTCCCAGTTTGGAGGAAGGTCAAGCCCTCCCACTATTTTCCAAGAGGGCGTTGCCAGATTTTTAATTTCAGGTTTTAACCAGGAGATGGCGCTTCATTCACAAATACAGAAATGATGTCGTACACAGTGCGGATAAAGCTGCTTGAATGAAGAGCATTTGAACATATAGTCTTATATATTAAATAATCATAATAATAATGTAAATGTTTACATTACATTAAACCATGCATTTTGTAATGTCAGCATTTCATTTAGAAGAAAAGTAGTTAGTTAGTTATTTTCATGTCGATGGACACTGAATAATATTTTTTAATAGAGGATTCATAATATGTTTGCCGAGAACAAAATTAACGATCAAGCAGCATTTTAAATTCTATATATCCCTGCAAATATAGCAATGACATTTCTGCTTCTATCTTTGCAAAACGAGTAAACAGTCACATTTGATCTTGATAAGGGATCAATGTGTGTAGTCTTTAATATTAAACATGATTGCTGGTAGATAGCCACAGAAGTCGTATCACAGTTTAATCTGAGCGGATCACTGTTTATCACAGCTCTCCACGCTGCTCCTGGGCAGAGCAGCTGAAGACTTCTCCACGCTGCTTTCAAACTGTGAGTAAACAACGTGGTGTGTGTTAGTCGTATCTTGGCTCTCTGTTCGGTCAAATATTAAAGCTACATGTGCGCGTGCGTTTCGGAGAGTTTGTGTGTGTGTTCCTGCCAGTAATTAGCCGTGTCTCGGCTCGCTGTACGGGTAAATATTGAAGCTAAATTACACAACAACTACATGTCCCACAATGCATTTCGTTCTGTGACTTGCGCTGCTTGCGCACTGTCTTAATCTCAGCCATATTTTAACCGCCGGCCGACAGGGGGCGAAAGAGATGAGTGAGCGATACAGGGAGAGAAACACAGAAGAAGAGATGAGAGCGCAGCAGAGAAAAGCGGAGAGGATATCTGTATAGTTCAATGTTCATTGACAATACATATGAATTGTACTTTCTTTATTTGATTGGCAGTCAGTTGTTGATTACATGCAGACGTTGATAAAGCTACAGGCTACTTCAATATCACACTAATTCATGAAGCAACTTAGACATTTTGATGTTCCGGACCTTTGCATGGGGACATTTTCTTATTCTTTGTCATGTTCTCAGTTCTTATTACTTTATTAAGGCCTGCTTCCTAATGTACTGTATCTAAATGTGTGTTCTCTCTTACAGACAGATTTCAAAGAGGAAAAGGAAGTGTCATGAAGAAACTTGCATTTCATTTGATGTTATAATTTGTATGCATGCATATCTGTTGTATACTGTAGTTTATACTTGAAAAAATAAAAATATTTCAGCATCTGAAGTAACTTTTATATACATTTGGGTGAGTAAATGAGAAAATGTAAAATGCGCTGTCCCACGGTAATTCAGAAGGCTCACAGGTCACATTCCGAACATTATTTAAAACAATACTGTAGGTGAGACGGAAACGGAGAGATTTCGAGAATAAAGTCGTAATGTTACGAGAATAAAGTCATAGTTACGAGAATAAAGTCATAATTACGAGATTAAAGTCGTAGTTTCATAAGTGACTTGAGAAGGAGACAACAGCAGCGTCCTGCAATACAATGAGGAATGTGGAGCATCTTGTGAAGCAGTACTTTAGTTTAGGCTTCTCAAATAACGAAATAGTTGATCTTTTGGCACATCAGCATCAGATTATCATAAGTATTAGAACTTTGAATAGGTTGTGCAAGAAACTATGTCTATTTTATTTCGAAGAAAGAACCAAACGGATTTGGAAGAGATTGTCTCCTTTCAGCTAACCAGGAAGTGTTTTAGCACACCACGTAACGCATCTGAACGAATCACGTTCAACAACAGAAATGTTGTCGAACCCTTGTTCACAGGTCTCACTCATGGTCTCACTGCTTTCACACCGATTTGCATACTGTGTAGAGTGAGCGATTAGTTTATTCCCTCAGACGCAATTCAGGGGGGGAGGGGGGGAGAAAGTGTTCTCAAAGCTGGTAAAGGTGCAGCTAGTTTGAATGACTTTGTATACTGCAGGGAAGCTTGTGAATTTACTCCAGGTGGAACTAAAGTCTGATTTAAGACTTGGTTATATTTCACATCATTCATCCACATCTGTGAAGTAACTAAAGGTATTAAATACCATTTACCTCTGAACTGTAGAGGAGTACAATAACAAAGTAGCAAAACATTGAAATACTTAAAGTAAAGTCAAAAAATCTCTTTTTATCACTCCATAAATCAGAAAACACTGTCAACAGTATGATTTGCCTAATGTGGGACAGTCCTAAAAAGGGGCATGGATTGTGCAAGAGCAATGGTTATTTACAGGGCTTTAGTCTTCTAATGCATTATTTTAGATATTTAAGGTGAAGGGTAAATTATATTAAATAATTGGGGGTATGTGGGGCGTAATTTGGGGTAATTGGGGGGCTCTGTTAAAATGGTATGACAAAGTCAGGGATAATGTTAGGGATAAATGTCTGAGTTTAAAAAATGGCAATTAATTTAAGCCCAAATATTCATAGTAATTTAATAAATCCTTCCAACACACGTTGTAAAAAATAGCCTAAATTAAGAAATCATTTCAATAGGTCAGTAAAAAAAAGTCGAATATGCATAAATCTGTTTTATTATACATCCATGGTTAGAACGACTCCATTTCCGCATTCCAGCTGTCCACATTCCTGGATTCACGTCTTTCTCTTCCGACATTCCAGGCCTTCCAGCCAGGCCTTGGGACACACACGTTGTAGTACATATGCCGGGCCTGTAAGTGGCGCTGTAACTCCCTCCACAAAAGCAGCGAAGAAGCATAGTTGTCATGGTTGCCCTTCTGTTTATTCTCCACGTTGGGGACAGAGGGAACCGGGCAGAGTTTTTCACCAGTCAATGTGTATTAAAGTTGAAATCTTCCGGACAAAATTATAAAAGTGCCGGTCAAAGGTCTTCTTTGTTATTTATTGAGCTTTAAAACAAATGAATAACGACTCTATAGGCCTATAATATATAAAATACACGGAGCCTCTCGTTTTCCTCCCTCTCTTCGGGGCAGCTGTCTCATGCAGCAGCTTATCCAGTAATGAGTGACCCGGCCGACAGTACAAATAAACATATTTATAACTAGTTTAGGTAGTGAATATGAGGAGAAGAGGCGTGTGGATATAAGCAATTAATGTAACATGTCTAAATCTGTTTTACGCGATGTCACAACGGACTATTTTTCTTAGCGGATGCATGTCAATTTATATCAATACATACAACTATTTTTTAAATCAATAAAAACATTTTCTAAATCCATAAAAGCATTTCAATTAATATTGGGAGTCATGTCGTTACTTTGTTGAGAATTTGGCCATGTAATAAACGGGATAATTTGCAGCGACTTGTTCCTTATGGGGAACACCCTTCATGCTGAGCAAGATCCCTCCGCTACACCGTCGAGGCTCCATTAAAAATATACATATTTGTAGTGAGTTACTGACGTTCATATTGAGTTTAAGATGATGCTTAATTTAGGATTAAAAATCGAGAGCCGGGTTGCATTTCCTCCCGTTCGTTTTTTTTCGACTACAGTACATTAAGTTCCGCTGACCGCTGTACATCCAGCGTACTGTACAGTATCAGACTTTATTTCACATGAGCACCAGTGTGGAACCCCACTGCACCCCCTGGTGGATCAATGATCCATTGCAGCTGGCTTCATTATAATTACATTTATTTAAAACGGGGGCGGTCTCAAGTCAAGCTGGAGGCTTTCCCTTGAGCGAGGGCAGACCACTTACCAATCACTGCCCTCGCGTTTCAAACTGTCCGAAAGTAAGTGCTTCATCTGTAAAAGATAAGGGTATGAAACCTCAGTAGTTCTGGTTTTAGTTTTCTATCAGTCGACAGTCAAAACCCAGAGTTTTTTCGTCATCGGTTCCCCCAAAAATTATTTTATTTATTTTTAGAAGTTGCAGAAGAACATATTATCTCTTTTTTTCCAACATATATATATTGTTCTAACATTTTGTCAAAGATGAACACACATTTTTTTATATATTTAACCAAGAACGAAGGGAACAAACGCTTATACTGTATGGAGTACAGGTTGGTTTTTTTGGGTATTAAATACTTCCCCAATTTGTTTTGATAAAACACACACATTTTTCAAACACAAATATTCTTAATCCTGTGTCCATGGTTGTAAATTAAGACATGAACAAAAAACGCCCCTAGGATGAGAGCCTGGTAACACAGTTTTTGGTATTTTAAGCGTGTCCAAGGTCCAAGGAGGACCCGTCTCCGAGGTCCAATGTATGTGGTCCCTGTCCGTGCTGAAGTCCCTCCCATTGAGTTTTTCTATATGATCTGGGGTTCGTCGGATTATTGTGTTCAGGTACATGATGTTCCTGGTGGTTACGAGTGGTAGTTTTACGGAAAAATTTATCATGGGAACATGTACGGTTGCGTTAGGGAATGTGTCCCGAGCTGAGGACAGAAAATTTCCGAAATTGTTTTCCAGAATGGCCCTGTTCTCTTTGTTTCAGTCATTGAGACCAAAACAGAGGAGGACTATCTTTGTATCCGCTGATGTTGGGGTCTTATATTTGATGAGATGGTTAGCCTGGATTAGATTTACTCCCGGGTAACTGTCGACTTGTACCCTTCTGTCTCTGATTGGTGGCAGGCGGGAAATGTTAGAACTCCCCACAATGAGGATTGGTCCGTTGGGGTTCAGGGACCAGTTTTCTTTTTTATTCCCTCCATGTTCGTGGCGTGTGAAGAGGTTTTTCGGAGGGTTAGGAGGGGAGGGAGGGAGGAAGGTTGAAATCCTCCAAAGTGAGTTGTCTAGATCGACCTGCTTCTGATTCTGGGTGGGTGGTTGTAGTAAAGAGAATTTTCCCCGCAGTCATGTCAATGCATTTGGGGAGGGTTGGGATTATTGGTATAATGGGGGAAAGGACAGGGTCTTGGGGGACCACGTTGACAGCTGTCAATCTCCGTGGTCCGGCTGTGGAGGTCAGGCCCGTAGTGGGTGAAATACTGGGAGACCATGTGGGTAGGGTACCCCCAATAGGAGATTGTTCGTTGGTAGGACGCTGAGTCAGTTTGGGGGAGGTTGGGATTACCGGTATGGTGGGGGCTAGGGTCGGGTCTTGGGGGACCACATTAGTAATTGTTGGCCGTGGTTCGGCTGTGGGGGCCAGGCCCGTAGTGGGCGAAAACACTGGGCGGAAGCATGTGTAAAGTGTCCCCAATAGGGGATGGTTCTTTGGTAGGACCCTGGGTTTCCCCGTTGTTGGCCATAGTGTTCTTCGGCTGGGAGGCCCGAGTGGTAAGTTTTACAGGAGTGTGCCTTTATTCCCATAAGGTATAGATCCTCGGCTGTCTGAGTAAAAACCCTGTCCTGTATTGAAGGATATTTGGACTTTGCCCATTGGCAGGCTACCTCCCAGGCCTGTTGTTCTTCTTCCTTGGTCATGTTTTTTAGTTTGAACAATAAAGTCGCAATTGTTTGGTCGTAATGTTCGTCCGATATCTGTAGTCCCGTATGTAACCAGTTGATTGCATTACCCTGTAGGAGGTGGGAGGTGCCTGTCGTAGGGATGTAGGTTGAGGGGATCCTGGGCTATGATCCTCAAAGAGAACTTCGGGGTGGGAGTAGTCAGGGAGAAGGGCTTAGGTTTAGGGCTGGGGAGAAGGGGAGGCCTCCACAAGAACTGTGGAGAAGACCTGGGCACCTTAGGTTTAGGAAAGTGGATGGGGTTGGGGTAAACACCCTGGTTCGGGTGGGCAGGCTTAGGGTACAGGGGGAGGGGAGGCTCTATCAATGGTTGATGAGTGGCCTGAAGTGGTTTGGGGTTAAGGACGGGGTTAGCATAGGAGCCCTGCGTAGGGTAGAGTGACTTAGGGTCAAGGTAGGGAATGGGGTTTGGGTATATACTCTGAGTAGGGTGGGGGAACTTAGGATCAGGAGAAGGGCTGGGATTGGAGTAAGCAACCTGCGTAGGGTGGGGGGACTTACAATCAGGGTGATGGGAAGGTCCTGGCGATGGGTTTATTGTGTTAGCATGTACCTGTGTGTGTGTGTAGTCAGTTGGGGTGGATGGTTTGATGAATGCAGAGAGTCTGGTGACTTGTCTGAGCATACCTGGGGGGAAGGTGTGTGTGGCAATGGCTCTGTCTGTAGTGTATTTATGATGTGTGGCCTGGAGGAGTGTAAGGTAATGTTTGGTTAACTTTCTGGTGGCTGGGTCTAGTGGTTTGTAGAGTGTTTGTGTGTGGCTGGGGTATGAGGCTTTGGCTCCATGTGTGTGATTAATATGAGTGTGTGTTGGCTGTGCATACTCTCCACGTCCACTCAACTGCAAATACTGGGCTCTGGGTTTGAACATTTGAAAAAACTGTGTAGGCTCTCACCTGGATAGATTGTAGTTGGGCCTGCTGAAGACGTTCCGGGGGGTTGTGGTAGGAAGTCTTTGTAGATTTCCTTTTTGCAGGTCCAGGTAGGATGGTTGTGAGTATCTCCTTCTTGGAGTTCCAGGCGGTGGTTTCGGGTTTTTAGAGGGAGTGTCTTTTTTGTATAAGAGTGCTTCCATATGGGGCAGAGCCCAACACAACAGTTAAAAGCTCAAAACTTTAATTAACGCAAATTGTGAAAGGTTTAAAAAAGCTTGCATTTAAAAATAGAGTACCGTGCAGTGTATGTGAGTGGAGGGGCTCCTCGACGTTTCGATATGGTCTATCTTCTTCAGGAGGGAAGTGGAGAGCAGCACAGGTGTGGAGGCTTATAAGTAATGAGGAGGCTTGAATAAACCTATGAGGGGAAGGTAAATGGTGTCATGTGTTTAAGCAGGGGGTAGGGCCCATGTTTTTGGAGGGAAAAAATGTATGCCGTGATCCGATTGGACCTGCCAGGGGGTAAGTGGGTCTGGGTAGAGGAAAGCAAGGGGGGTAAATCTGAGAGCGAGTTTTTAAGTTCCCGACTGGATGGGTGGCCAGTGGATGAGCCGCTGCTCCTGCACCCGGGAGACCCGGGTTCTAATCCGGCCGGAAACACCAAGTCCATATGTCCGTCTGTTTGGTCCAGAATTGGTACAATGTAAGTGAAATGGTGGTGGGAAATAACTGAACGTTTTACATGGAATTGATAGTTGTGATATGCTGGTTTAATACTATGTGTTTAAGTACAGTAACCGGGAAACCTGGTTGGGTTTAAGAAAGGCTACTGTAAGTTTGTGCAAGTTAAATGATGTAGAATGTACTGTCTGTGGTTGTGTGGTGTAAATCAGTCCAGATCCTTGGCACTGGCTGGGTTAGGTTTTTGTGTTGATTGGGGTTTTGGGTTCTCGGTTGAGAATAAGTTGCACGGGCCTAAGGATCTGTGGATGGGTGTGTGTGTGTTATTTGACATAAGGTCAAATATGATTTTTTAAAGGTGTTTGGACCAATTCTGGAAGGTGTGTGTTTATGGCTGGTTGTAGGCTGAGGGGATCCTGGGCTAAAATCCTCAGAGATCAGGGATTCTGTGTCCCAGTGGGTGGAGCAGCTGGAGCCAGAGCCCAATTCTAGCGGCGAGCTGGTCTTGGTAGGGGGAAGCAAAGGGGGAAGTGAGAGATAGTGTGTGTGCTTGTGACTGGTTGTAGGTTGAGGGGATCCTGGGCTATGATTCTCAGAGAGAATCAGGGATTCTGTGTCCCAGTGGGTGGAGTAGCTGGAGCCAGAGTCATGTTCTTGAGGCGAGCTGAACCCCGGAGGGGGCTGGCCGGGCAACGGGATCCCAGCAGAGGGGTCACGGGAGGGGTCAGAGTGGGCTTGTGAGTGGTTAAGTGTGACCCTCTTAGTCCCTTTCATCAGGGACCCTCCCTGATTTTGGGTTTGGTCTGAAGGGACCCGTCGACCGGCCGAGCCCGACCGGGGACCAGCATCGCCTGTCGGGGGGAGACACAGAGGAGAGGTGGTAGTTTTTGGGGGAGAGGTGTGTCCTTCTAGTTGGCTAGGGTTAGGGTTAGGTAAGAACTTAGAGGTCCCCTGTCACCATCTAGTGGTGACAGGGGAGAGGCACGGGCACATGTTTCTTATCTGGTATGTTAAATAGGATAAAACCAATGCTGTTATTATTCTAACACAAAAGGTGCTGAAATGAATACTAAGGGGTAAGAGAGTTTCTGGGGTTAGGTTTGGGAAGGAAAAAAGGTTAGGATTAGGTAGGAAGCTGGGGAGTGGTTATGGTTAGGATAGGGGGAATAATTTAGGATTAGGAAAGAAGGTAAGGGTCCGGTAAAAGGGGTTTTAAGGTTTTGGAATAATAAGAATGATTTATAAAAAAGGGGGGGTTACATTCAGGAGGGATGGGAATAGGGGCAGTATTATATTAAATGAGGTGTTTAATACAGTAGTGCTGGGTCCTTCTTTCAGGAGGTGATCGGTGACTAAACATCGTTAAAGCCCCCAGGTGACCTGGAGGAAAGTCTCCAGATCCACCTTCTCTCTGCTGCTCTCCTTTGGCCAAAGGACCAAGAAGGGTTTGACTCGAGGCCCGAGATTAACAGATTGGAGATAGTGTGTTGGATGAAGTGAGTGTAAAGTAATGTATTGGTATTAATCTTCTTGATCTGGTATAGATGTTGATATCATCTTTGTTTTTATGTTGCTCCCGTTTCACCCACATATATCTTTTTACAATGTTGGCAGGTAATAGCATATACAAGGTTTGTTGATAGAAGGGTAAACGAGCCCCAGATCGGAGCACCCTGGCCCGGGACCATGCCGGCGAGGAATTTCAGGTGCGTAAAGTGAGTATCCAGGTTTGAAGGTATGGCAATATTCTTATTAAGGGCTGTATGTACCAAGATATCTTTCAAATTCTTATTTCAACGGTACGCCATGATAGTTTTGAAGGGGGTGAGCGATGGGACAGCAGACTGCATAGCAACTGCGCCTAATAGACCCGTTAAAGGAACTGAGGTGGTGGGAGAAAGTGGTGACAAAGGGGATAAGGTTAGTGTCTGAAGGAGGTTTAGTGGACCATATCAAGTGAAACATAGGTTTTACCTTTCCCAAACAAAAAGACGGGAGAAGGTGTCAGCAGGACTATTTTAACAGAGTCTTAATCAACAGAGAAAAAATCTAAAGAAGCTGGTTGATGTATTCAAAAAAGAATGATAGCTTGTGTGGCATACAGAGCCATCAGTGGGTTGATATACCTACATTATTAGTAATTACATGGTTAACATGAATTGCATTTAGTACAGCTCATGTTCAGAGTGTGGTGAGAATTGTCTGTGTTTTCTGATAAGGAATGTTTGGTTTATTGTTTGAAAAATGTAGTGTTATCTAGCAGTATGTAGTGTCTAACTCCGACCAGCAGAGGGCGCGTTCGCTACACTGTGTTCGGGGACAAAGAGAAGTCTCGTGAATAAGTTCAGAGAACGTTAACACACACTTGAGTGAAGTCACGGTGTGTGTGTGTGGCGAACTGTGATAAGATACATATTTTTGCTCTTTGCAGGTAAGAACGGAGAGTGGGAATTGTCTAATTGATGCGTGAATATGTTATGTGTGAGTTTATGATCCCGGTTGGACTTTATGTAGTAGTGTTTATGAACGTTACTTGTTCAGCAAACGTAACGTACTGAAAATGGCTAGCCAGTAGTTAGCACTGGTGGCCTAGTTAGCTTGAGCGAGCGTGAGGCGGGAGAGTAGAACTATGAGCCGGTCTAAAGAGCCCGGACTGCTAGTGTATAGTTAATAGATAAATAAATAAATAAGTTAAAAGAGATACATAATTGATTTGGTTAAATGTGACAATGTTCGGTAGACATGATTGGTTGACTGTGTATCGGAGCAACAAATTGATATTGAATGTACAAGATGAAACTGGTCTGGAATAGCAATGCAATAGACATGATTATTGTTTGGATGTTGATGCAGATGTTCATTATGTTTCTGTGTTAGTATAGTGAATACGTGCAGAGAACGTTAACACACACTTGAGTGAAGTCACGGTGTGTGTGTGTGTGTGTGTGTGTGTGTGTGTGTGTGTGTGTGTGTG
>CALSBZ010000163.1:20828-33548 GCA_943591055.1 Gobionotothen gibberifrons | reverse complement strand
GTGTGTGTGTGTGTGTGTGTGTGTGTGTGTGTGTGTGTGTGTGTGTGTGGCGAACTGTGATAATAAGATACATATTTGTGCTCTTTGCAGAACAAAATAAAAGACTTTCAAATTAAATGTGTAGTGGAGGGCTACTTCACTCTGTACCACGCTACACTTGCACTGCTTCTGCTGCAAAATGTTTTCACAGAGAAATTACAAACTCAATAGGGAAGGACTAAAGGACTGGAAAAATGCAAGTCACTTGCTCAAGGTACATGAAGAAAGCAAGGAGCACAACAGAAACATGGCAACATGGAAGGAGTTAGACGTCCGTCTTGCCAGGGGGCTTACAATAGATATGCAAGAGATGGCCCTTGCTCAGGCTGAGAGAAATAGGTAGCGCAACGTTCTCACCCGACTCGTGGCAATAATTCAGTCCTTAGCAGAGAGAAGCTTGGCTCTGGGGGGGTCCACAGACACATTAAACCAACCAGACAATGGCAACTCTTTAAAAGAAGTGGAGCTTATGGCCACATTCGATCCAGTCATGAAGCAGCATGTTGGTAGGGTGGGAAGTGGAGCTGGCAGTCACGCACATTATATGGGCAAAATAATAAAAAATGAACTGAACTCTCTGTTATTGTGAGGATAGTATCACAAGAAGACAAACCACAGGTTAAAGAACATTTCCTGAAGAATGAAGGTGTTCAGGCGAGGTTGCTTCAGCAGAACCCAAGAGCTTTGTTTGTCCCTTGTGGTGCTCACACCTTACATCTGGTGGTAGCTGATGCTGCAAAGAGCTCACCAGATGCTATAGGCTACTTTGGGTATTTAACAAAGTTGTACAAACTCTTCTCTGCCTCCACGCACATCCTGCTGAAATATGTCAAAACAACCCTGAAATCGTGGTCAGAGACCAGATGGGAAAGCAGGATAAAAAGCATTGAGGCAGTAAAGTACCAGGCTGGGCAAATCAGAGAGGCTCTTCTGGAGCTGAGGGAAACGACTGCAGACCCTGTGGGGAGAGTTGAAGCCCAGTCTTTGGCTGAAGCGATTGGATCTTACCGCTTTGCCATTTGCACAACCATATGGTATGACATCCTCTACAACAGGGGTCGGCAACAGGCGGACCACGGTCCGGATCCGGACCCAGACGCCAACCTATACGGACCCGGACCTATAATCAATACATTAATAGGGGATTGCAATTTTGACGGGGCGATTCCATTTTAGCCGACAGGGGGCGAAAGAGACGAGTGATCGATACAGGGAGAGAAACACAGAAGAAGAGACGAGAGCGCGGAAGAGAGAAGCAGAGGAAATTGAGTGAAGAGAATAATGTGCGATACAGGGAGCGAAGACGGAGAGGAGAGTGAACAGGCGTGTTAGCGGCAGACAGGGAGAGACAAATAATTACACATGGCGCTCTCCAAGAAGAGGAAAGTGGACGGTGAGAACAGAGCTTTTAACCCTGAGTGGACTCATTCATGTTCATCCTGCCCACTGGGAGCACAGAGCCAGTGTGTCTCGTTTGTTCAGAGACCGTGGTGCTCATTCAAAGTGCCAAAACGCCACTATGAGACAAAACACAAAGTGTTTGACCAAACATTCCCTCTCAAATCAGAAAAAAAATATATATCGTTCCAGGGCAGGATAACCGAGGCTAACCAATGAGCACCTGCATGTTTGTATGAGAATGGCCCTGACACCATTTAAGCCCAGATTTAAACTCCTGGCAGGACAAGCTCGAACTCAATTCTCTCAATACAACAAAGTGAGTGAGGGACTGCAATATAAGAGGGAAAGAAAGAGAAACTTTAAAACTGTTCAATTGTCATGATGTGTAAAGACTGATATTGTTCTATAATCGTCTGAAACTGTTAAGTCATGATGTGAAACGGTTAACAAAGAAAAAGGGAAACTCAAGCTGCTGCTACACTTTATTTTATTTATCTAAAATTAAGCACTTTTAAGATGCACACATTTTCAAAAGCTATTTTATTTATTTTCTCCTATTTTATTTTTAAATGCAGCCCGAGAGGAACATTACACATATCCACAGTATTTACTGTATATCTGTATAGTTCAATGTTAATTGACAATATTGTTGTTTATGAATTGTACTTTCTTTATTTGATTGGCAGTCAGTTGTTGATTACATGCAGACGTTGATAAAGCTACAGGCTACTTCAATATATATCACACTAATTCATAAAGCAAGTTAGACATTTTTATGTTCCGGACCTTTGCATGGGGAAATGTTCTCTAACTGGACCTCGTTGAATTTTAGTTGAATACCCCTGCCAGTGGCGTAACAAGGTTGTCATTGGCCCCGGTGCAGATATTTTTTTGGGCCCCCCCTCTCTCTCTACTTTCAAAATCTATTTAAAACTCATAACAAACAAACAAAATTCCCAAAGTTGTCTTGAAATTAACTTATTAAATAAACAAAACGAAAAATATAGCCTACTTATGCAAACAACATTGAATCTGGACTTGAAATGATTCTGATATAATTAGGCCTATTCGGCATTATTCCTGGAGCGCTCTCTCTCTCTCTCTCTCTCTCTCTCTCTCCCTCTCTCTCTCTCTCTCTTAAAACTCACAACAAACAAACAAAATTCCCAAAGTTGTCTTGAAATTAACTTATTAAATAAACAAAACGAAAAATATAGCCTACTTATGCAAACAACATTGAATCTGGACTTGAAATTATTCTGATTTAATTAGGCCTATTCGGCATTATTCCTGGAGCGCGCACTCTCTCTCTCTTTCTCTCACTCTCACTCACAAACACAGGCTTCAAATCAAGTCATCATTATTACAACAAATACACACTTGCAACTGATAACACTGGCAATTATTTTATATTTATTAGACTATTCAAAAAAAATCATGCTTCAAAAAACAACGGCACAGCGAACTAATCACACAATCACAGAATGAATCATTCTTCATCATGGCACAGCGGCCAAACGTTATCACAGACACAGGTTAGGTGCGCACCATGCACATTTTCCAACATAAGAGAGGTCACAATTACATTGCTACAGATTTAAATCTCCAATCCCTCTCCATAACAAGAAAAGCTACTCATCACCATTAGAAGTCCATCTTGCGGGCCTTGCGCTCAGCAAAGTCGTCAACAACGCTGCTCAGGTCTAACTTCCGGGCTCTGCTGTTCTCTATTGAGAGTGTTGCCAATCCACTGAGTCGTTCTTGTCCCATGCTGCTTCTTAAATATGTCTTAATCAATTTGAGCTTTGAGAATGAGCGTTCTGCGCTCGCAACAGTGACAGGTATGGTGAGATATAACAGCAATGCTGTGCAAACTTCGCTAAATGTGGCTGCCATTGAGCTGTGATCCACAATAAGCATCTTGGACATATCCTTCACAGATGGTTCTTTAGCTATTTCAGTCTTAAAGCAGGCTCTGAATGCAAGGAGTTGGACGGGGAAACTCGGGGATAAATCCCTGCTGTAGTGGTCCGCGAGGCGCTGCGCGTGCTGGTGAAGGGCATTATCCTGCGCACGGTTCAATGTCCCGGGGTGGATAGCCTGGAACAGTTCGTTCGTTTCACGCATAGAAGTGAACCTCTTTGACAGCTGGCTGTTAATGATGTCCAGGCTGGCGTTGAACACATTGATTCTGAAACGGCTCTCAGCATCACTAAGCCTCTCATCTTGACTGAGTTCATCAAAGTGGCGTTTCATTCTTCTTTTGCGAATTTCCGTGAACTCGCTCTGCGCTCCCCATCTCTCAGCAAGATTTTGAGCGGTGCGTTTGACCTGGTCAAAGTCATCTCGGTATGCAGATAGGGCCTGGATTGTGTTTTGGAGGAGACCAACAGCTTTGTGGATGTCTACATCCTTTGCCTGCAACATCTTTGACACTGCATTCATGTTTTCCAGTATTTTTGTCTGTTGTACGACAAGAAAAATAAAACTGAATTTTTCCATGTGTTTTTTTAGGGCTGTAGCCTCGTCCCGCTCCTCCCTCTTTTCGCTGACCAGAGCGATTTTAGTTAGAGCTTTCATGACATCTACATACCGGTATCTAAGGGCAGCAATTGCATCATGTCTTGAGCACCACCTGGTTGGGCAGAGGCGTTTCATGGTAACTTTACCATGCTCTGAGAGTTCTGATGACATGATACCGGAAAGGAGTGACCATCTCTTAATACTTTGGCTGAAAAAAGTATAAAGAGTCTCAACAATATCATAAAAATTGCGCAGCTCCGCTATATTCTTTACGGAGTCATTCAGTGTCAGATTTAAATTGTGTGCAGCACAGTGTACATATTTGGCAAGCGGTTCCATCTCCATGATCCTGGCCTGCACACCTGAATAGACCCCACTCATGTTTGCCGCGCCATCGTATCCCTGGCCCCGACACTTGCTCAGGTCAAATCCGTTACTCTCTATGCTGTCCAGGATTTTCTTTTGGAGTTCACGAGCTGACGTGTCCACTGTTTCCACGAACCCCAAGAAAGCCTCGTTTATCAGGATATCTTTTGCGTTGTCATTTTCATCCCTCTGGATTGTCACATATCTATACACTTGGCTAATTTGGTCTATTTTGGAAATATCTTGGGTGGTGTCCATGATCACAGAAAAAAACGGAGCATTATTTATTTCTACTTGAATGTCGCACTGCACCCGCTTTGCGATTATGTAGATTATCTCATTTTGAACAGCTGGACTCAAGTATTTCACAGAACCTTGTGGTCGCTCAACAAGTTCTTTCAGAACCGGATCGTAACATGCTAAAAGTTCTATCATACTGAGAAAGTTCCCACTGTTGGGCTGTCCAAGAATCTCCCTATGTCCTCTAAAAGCCAAGTTACAAGTGGCCAGAGTGATTGTAACGTTGACAATGCGCTCAAGTACCTGTCTCCAGTAATTAGCAGCATTTCTTGCATTCCTCTCCATGTTTGCATCGATTCTCCCGTTTTTCTTCCACTGTTCATATATGACACACGCTCCGACATGGACCTGAGATTGTGCATGTGAGTCAATCCTCGCCGACAAATGTTGCCAGTCGCGAACTCCTTTGACCCACGCATCACTGTAGAACGGTGCACCTCGGTCTGCGAACAGCCAGCACGGCTCACAATAGGCAGAGTCCAAGGTGGGGGAGTAACACAGCCATGTCCGTGGCAGTTTGATACCTGCTCTGGTAGTGGTGGTGTAATACATCTCGGAGAAACACCTGTTTCCTTGATGTGTGTCTCTGGGGAATGGGCCGGTAGGCCTACATGGACCGGTTGCTATAATATAACCTATGATCTTGGCGTCGGGGGTCTCAATAGCGCCATAGAGTCCCCTATCGGTTGGGGCCCTTGGGGGAACTGTTGGACCACCGCCGGGCACAGCCAAATCCATCCTCTCCTCCTGGCTCATGGCTGGAGAAGAAGGTCGCACAGCCACGGGTACAGCTTCACTTGTGGAGCTAGATGATGGTGAGGCAGGTGAGCTATCGTTAGCCTCCGGCTCCGGCTGCCGCTGCACGTCAACATTCCCAACGTTAACGTTCGATTTCGAGGACGATGTATGACCAAAAAAACGGTCTAATTTTGTCAGTTTAGCCTTTACATCTCCTTGTTCTCTCTTGTCCTTTCTCTTTTGAGCGCCGCTCTTCTGTTTTGGTTTGCTGAACATTATAAATGCAAGCTATTACATTTGTTATAATTCTGCCGATCTTGCTGCTGCTATAGCTATTACATGCAGTACAACTTTTGATGTTGATTTAACGGTTCGCTCGTCACGCAAGGTATCACATGACATGAAAGGGAGCAAGGTCATTGGACAGACAAATTACAAATTAATTTAGGTTGCTTGGTTACTTTGAAGACTGCGTGAACCAGTCAATGCCATTGGGGCCCCAAAAAATATCATTGGGGCCCCAAAATAAAATATATAGGCCTATCATATATATATATATATATATATATATATATTTTTTTTTTTAATATTATAAAAAAAAATGTTTTGCATGGGCCCCTGGCTGGCTCTGGGCCCCGGTGCAATGCACCGGCTGCACCGTCGATAGTTACGCCACTGACCCCTGCTCTACAAGATCCAGCATGTGAGCAAACTGAAGCAGTCACCCTCCATGCAGTTAGATGTGGCTGTCGACCTGCTGAAGAAAACAGGAGATTCCCTCACCTGCTACAGAAGGGCTGGATCTTCTGATGCACAGATAACTGCAAAGGAGATGAACGTGGAGGCTGTTCTCAAACAAAAGCGTCTCTTTTTGACCCACAAAGTTAGGAAGCAACATTATGGTTTTCCGCTATATCTGAAGAAAACAAATTAGTATGATGGTGCCAGAGTAGGGAGGGTCATCCCACAAACGAGCCCACTAAATCACCGAAAAACAAGGAAATAGCCTCGGCTAGAAATGTATTCCTATCAAATAGTTATGGACAGTGCAGTTAGCAGAATACACGCATGATGACAAGTTTGTGCAGACCACGATAATGACGTTGTCTTTGCACGTTAAAGAGAGAGAGCAAACAATAAAAATACGTAAATTGCATTAAATCAAGGAGGCAATTAAAAGCACCCTGCAAACTATTATCCAATGAGCATATTTCCAGCACTGAAACACTTTCAATAACAGCCCATACCGCCGTTCAAGTCCCCCTATCATGATGAATGAAAGTGAAGACAAAGTTAAACGCAAGCGAAAGCCCATCCGGTCCCAGGACCAATTGTTACTGCTGGCCCAGTTTGTGCTGGAGAGGAGGGGAATAATAAAGGGGAAATGTGGCTCTGGAGTGACCAGTAAGAAGAAGCGGGAGGCATGGGAAGAAATATGCTTAAACATCAATGCTTCCTTCCCTGCGGTGTGTCGCTCTACCGACGACTGCGAAAAGAGGTGGTATGCGCTGCAATCACAATGTAGGTCGGAGATGGCCGACTATAAAAGAGCCGTCGCGGCTACAGGTAAGTCCATTATTAACATTGCTTGCATTCATTTGGGAAATGCATTTGCATGATTTAAATTTACAATTAAGTAAGTGATATGAAACGTTGTGAATGAAACTGAAATGTAATTTGTTGGAGGAGGATCTGCACCAAAGCCATTGTCCCCAGTTGCATCAGTGGTGTACACCGTCCTAGGCTCTGACACCAGCATAACTGGCCTTGAGGGTGCAGCTGATCCTGCAGTCGAGTTGCTAAAGGAGATTGAGGGGTATGCATGCAATAATTGCAATAGGCTACATGAAAAACCTTTCTGTTTAATATTTACAGAAGAATTACAATGTGCAACTGTTCAACCCACTTCCCAAAAATGTGTTACAAATTATATATATATCTTCCCCACAGGAGAAATCAAGATGAAAGTCCAGCTGCAGCATCACATCACACAGCTCTTCCTCTTCTCCCCCTCCTAGCTCTTCCTCTTCCAGCCCTTCCTCTTCCAGCTGCACCTCCTCTCCCAGGTCTTCCTCTCCCTGCTCTTCCTCTTCCAACTCGCCCTCTTTCTGCACCCCCTGCCTCTCCTCTCCCTCCTGCTGCTGGTGCCAGTTCACTAGTGGAGAAGAAATTGAGGATGGAAATGAGGGTTTTAAAAAGGCAAAAAAAGGTCCTTAAAGCGAAAGAGTGGCTATTACAACTCAAGACAGAATATTACAGTCTTAAGATAGAAAAATTGAAAGAAAACATATAAATGTGCATATGAAATAAATGTTATCAACTAGACAAATGTGTGTTGACTGATTTGTGCCAAGGTGTTTACCTAAAATGTGTATTCACAAAGTGATCCCTAAATGCCAGTCCACTCTGCTCCACACGGCCAAATTCATTATCATGTTCATCGCCATCATCATCATCGTGGTCATCATCATCGTCATCTGGCTGTGGAATGTTCCTCCGCTTGCAGAGGTTCTGGAGAATGGCACATACAGTGATGACTGTACTTGCCCTCTCTGGGCTGAGGCGTATTTCGCCGTGCAGGACATGAAAACGACGTTTCATCTGCCCAATTCCTCTCTCCACAACATTTCGTGTATTTTTGTGTGCTCTAAAATATATGGAGGAAAACAGTAAACAATAATAAATATGGATTCAACAAATAAAAGGCGTCAAAGGGCCAATACGATGTTTTTTACGCATAGGACTAAGCGTAATCTGCGTAATCACTTACATGTTATACTTTAACTGTGCTCCCGGTTGTGGATTGAGATAGGGTGTCAAGAGCCACGTCTTGCAGGGATAGCCACTGTCACCCAGCAAGTGACACCCAACTGGTACATGGTGCCTCTCAAAAAGCTGCCTCAGACTGCTCTCCATTACAATACGCGAATCATGGGTAGATCCAGGCCACTTTGCAACAACATCAAGAATGTTAAAAGTTGCATCAAAAACAATCTGCGTGTTGATGGAATGTACTTTCTTTCTATTGACGAACACGTCCTCATCTTTTGATGGCGCAAATATTTGTATGTGCGTCCCGTCAATAGCACCGACCACACCGGGCATATCTGCAATTGCCATGAAGTTGGCTTTGATCCTGTGTAGTTGTGATTGTCCAAAGGAAACCGGATAAACTGTTGGATGATATGTGGTCTAGAGAGCGCGTTGATGGTT
This sequence comes from Gobionotothen gibberifrons, assembly GCA_943591055.1. Taxonomy (NCBI): domain Eukaryota; kingdom Metazoa; phylum Chordata; class Actinopteri; order Perciformes; family Nototheniidae; genus Gobionotothen; species Gobionotothen gibberifrons. The sequence continues at coordinate 24,968 of CALSBZ010000163.1, read as the reverse complement.
TGGTTTATGGCACGGCTGACTGATGGTTGCGATATTCCTAAATCGTCGGCATTGCAAAGTTGCATTTTCCCTGTTGCTAAATATCGTAGTGTTGCCAAACATTTTATTTCCGGACTAATCGGGTTATTCCTGTTAGTCGGGGATGTTATTGCATCCCGCACTAATTCCACAACAAGTTTGATACCCTCACGATTTAGCCTATATCTCTTGATCAATTCACAGTCTTATGTAGCTTAGCGCAGGTTCAACCAGGAAGACATCATTATCGGGTGCCACACGTTATCTCAATAAGTGATCAGGGGCGTCACGCCCCGGCCAGCCAATCATCGCACCCGCTAACCCTTTAAACCTGCTCTCCCTGTCAGTTGTCATTCCAGGTGTCAACGCACAAACAGTAGCAGGGCTTCGTCCCAGCTCCAGGCATACATTCATCAGCTCCGCAGCGTGCTGATTAAGCCCCGCAAACCCGGACGCGGGAGGAAATACAAGGCATCGGGCTCCACGGAAGTTCCTCCGGCTTAATGGAAATAGCCTACTTCACGCAAACAATTGACGCACGCCTTCAGTCTCTCGAGAGGGCATCACTGGCACTGGCAGCAGGGCCGCTCAAGGCAGCGCTTCCGGCTCCACACGGAACGGGTCCTCATCGCACGCGAAGCTTCACCCACCTCTGGCTTCAACCACAACCCCTCCTGCAGGCAGGCAGGGCTAAGCTACATCCCATTGAAGCTACTTCTCCTCCCGGCTCAGTAGGTACTACTGGACATGCGCGTCATAGGCGGCAGCAGGTCCGTCGCACAGGCAGGCTCTCGCCTCTCCCTGCGCCTCACCTCTAAACAGTAGGATGGCGAGATGAAGCCTTAGGAAGCTTTGAAGCTTTCCAGCATTGGTTCGCAAAAGGGTTCATCTCATGAGGCTTCATCGCGGGCTTCATTTGAACACAAACCCCCCTGTCGGTCAAGTGTGTAAAACAGGCAGATTTGACATCTCAACAGTGTGCTATCCCTTACCGAGTTCCCATGAGTAAAGCCTTAGAATAACTCTAAACAACGAACATAAAATCATATTTTCACGTTAACAACAATAGTATTTATTCCAGTTTAATGATCGTGATGGAAAAGCCTAAAGAGGCTGGTAAACATTGCAAAGAGGGATTTATATTCCTTAATATTATTCGTAAACTTAACCATATGGTAGCCTGAGTGTGTCGGCTGCTTTCCAGCTGAGCCACAGGACACACACACTGAATCTACATGAAACACTGAACTATATTTATTCCCGTATTTATCATTTATTTATTCATGTCTTTATTCCTACATTTATTTATGCTTTATTTATTTATACTATGACATGTTCAGACCTCTATATGAGTGAGGGTCTGAGCTCTCTAATTCCATCGTGTCACCGGTTACAGTGTAGCGCTGGCAAGAGGCAGCTGCAATAAATTCACGAGACGTTCGTATATTGAAGAAGAGAAGAGAAGAGAAGAGAAGAGAAGAGAGAAAGAAGAAAACAGAAGAAAAAGAAGAGAAGAAGAGAGAGAGAGAGAAGAACAGAAGAAAGAAGAAAGAGCGCTACCCCTTTAAGAGAGGGGTGTGACGCACGCACGTGCGTGCGCGGGTATGGTAGAGCGAGTAAGAAGGATATAGGTTTCTAGAAATAAACGAGGCAGCAGAAAGGATAGGTGTCGCGTTCTCGTGAAGATATCTTGCGAAACGCAAGAGATAATAATGCAACGACCTCCCAAGAAGAGCTCGCCTCTTTCCAGTCATTCCGATAAGGGGTTATTGAACCCGAGCATGTTGCTTCTGCCGGGGAGACGACAGAGAGTCATCCACCCCCCCCCCTGCGTCCTTGATTACGGCCTGGGAGCCGACAGGAAACTCAACATATGCATCGCTACTTTTAGCCAGGGTTTAAATGAGTTCAGGCGTGTCGGTTGCACGTGGTACAGTACGAAGCGTCAGTAACGTATACTTCGTGCACGAAGTAATGCTACGCATTACTAACGCAGTTCGGGTAATTACTACCCATTACATGCTCAGTAAGTAACGCAGTTTCCAGTCAACACAGTGTTCCTGAAATGAATGGCGTTTCGTAGGGTTCTTTTTCCCTAACCAAGTCTCTGCACACTATTCGGGTATGACACGACCAGATACTAAATAAAGAGAAGACAAAAGAAGAGAGATAAGGAGAAAAGAAAGAAGAGAGAAGATACTAAATTAATTAGGAACTGACTCTCATATTAATTGAATGTTTTATTTTACTGTAAATGATCGCTTTTGTATTCTCTTTTCTCCTCCACTAAGAAATATGCCGTTCCTCGGTGCACCAACGGCTGGATCTGCGACAACAACATCTCCGCGGCAGCACCGTCCAGATCCGTTCACAGTTTCGATCCACTAATCCTCACACAGTAGTTTAATCATACGAAGACAGATTTATCAGAACTTCTTCAACTATACTTTCAGAAACGCCGTGATGCATTGGTCATCATGTGGTTCAGCGGCATTACACCGCCGCAGTGCGCGTGCACCGGAGCCTATTTGTGGTAAATAGGACATGCACTGCGCATCCTCCGTTTTGGGGGAATATCTGCATGAGATTTTCCGCTTAGCGGCACGCTCAGATTCATATCACTACACCTTATTATCACACTCGCTGGATCTAACACTAGCGTCCCTCCATCGTCCCCTCAGATGATAGAAGACGGTCTTAACCACTCAATCAGTTATCAGCATCATGACCCATCCTGGCGCACTAACTGGTAATTAAGGTAGACCCTGTCACGGGTCACGTCTTAGTTTTAACTAAACGTATGTCTTCCGCGTACATCCTGCTCTTCATTCTCAGCGGGTTCATGCGCTGGCTCGCGGTAAGTCAGGTACGATATCATGCATCACCGTATTCCAGCTAAACAGCTCTCACGCACTACTCGCAGAGAAAGAACTCCACTCTCAAAACGTACGATTTCGCTTGGAGAATGTTCGCTTTCTTCTGCGTTTCCATAGGCATCTCACATAAACCCGTCCTCATCTCCACTGTGTGTGCCTTCATGTGCTACTGCGCCACTGATCGCCACCTCAAACCCCAATACATCCGGGGCCTCTTAGCAGGAGTACAGTTTAACGTTCGCTGCTCCGATCCCAGCTTCCCCAGCTTGTTACCAATCAATCAGTCAAACTAATTCTTAGAGGTCTCATAAAAATGTTTCCCCCAGTTTCAGACCATAGACGACCCATTACACTCTCCACTCTGCGCCTTATGCTCTTCAAACTTAGAGAAGGGTATTTTCCCCCTACATTGACGCACTACTCGAGGCAGCTTTTCTGCTGGCATTCTATGCGTTCCTCAGACCAGGCGAATTAATCCCAATCTAGACGTCTGCCTCGCCGATTTATCTTTTCACGCTAACCGCTTAAGCATTAAGCATTCCAATGCGGAGGCGCTTGCTCCGTTATCACGGCCCGCAACGATTCCCCGTTCTGCCCTATAAATCCATGCTAACTTTTTTGCATCTTAGACCATCCATTAAACCTCTCACCACTATTCTTATTGCCGGGGATCCCCTTAACTCAACACCGGTTCAATCAGTACCTCAAGCAAGTTCTCATTAGATCCGGCTTATCACCCCAATTATACTCGGGGCATTCGTTCAGGATAGGCGCGGCCACCTCCGCTGCTAATCAAGGCGTCTCATCCTCATCCCTGCAACAACTCGGACGATGGTCCTCCTCTGCCTTCCTATCCTACATCCGCCCGGACATCAGTACCGTGCTGGCTATCCAAAGGTCCCTCAAACACTAAAAGGTAATTTTGCCTACAACTGGTGGTGATCAACACGTAAGCTTGTATACGTGTCAACTGTTCTTGTAAACGTCAGGCTATGACCCCGGGCCTGCGTACGCTAACCCTGCAAGTGCAGGTTGCGGACGCGGGTCCACGTTATGTTAACCCTGCTCGTCAGGTTGCGACCTCCGGGTCTGTGTTCTGTTTAATCCTGCACATCAGGTTGCGACCTCCGGGTCCGTGTCTGTTTAACCCTGCATGTCAGGTTGCGACCTCCGGGTCTGTGTTCTGTTTAACCCTGCACGTCAGGTTGCGACCTCCGGGTCCGTGTTCTGTTTAACCCTGCACGTC
>CALSBZ010000163.1:9194-20564 GCA_943591055.1 Gobionotothen gibberifrons | reverse complement strand
CCCGATAATAAACATGTATTTCATACATCACGTCTCCCCTGATTGAACCATTGTCTCCAAAACATTTCGTCTCGCAGCCATTTTCAGATTCTTTGTGAATAGGTCTTACTGAGTTAGGAGCCCTCTCGAGGACTTTTAAGCTCTCCTAAACTTAGGTGCTACTTTTAGGCCTAAAATACTTTGTGAATTGCTCTTAGTGAAAACAATTAGGAGTCCTAAATTTAAGGCCGACACGCCCATTATGTTTAGGAGTTTCTCCTAAATTCGCCAGTTAGGAGCTACTTTTAGCCCTAAGATCCTTTGTGAATACGGCCCCAGGTGTCCAGCTGAAAGGCATCCACAATTGTCTGTGACTTATCCTACAAACATTTGGAGGCTTTCACACAATACAATAACGTCTATAATATATATCATATTGGGGTATTTGCTGTTGTTTCACAACAGCGATGTCTGGTGTGTAGGTGTGTCTGTAAGTGTATTTCCGGGATACACATATTCCACAATTTAAATAAGAATATTGAATTTAGCTGGTGACTAGTTATTTCATTTTTTTGATGTGAGCGAAAAAATCCAAAGACCACAAACAAACCTTTTTCTGTATGTTTTGTTATGAGATAATAAAAAAAAAAAAGTTTTCTGATTTTGGATTTCAAATTGAATATGAAAAAAATGAATGAAATACGGATTGACATTGAACCCAAATTTGAAATTGTGAAGCTTACTGCTTGGCAAGAGAGATATTATGCCTAATGTACTGTAAATAATACATATAGTTTCAGGTTTGTTAGTACAAGTAACCAAGGGTCTCCAGTGACAAGGCTCAGTTAATAATAACTATCACTTTAACATTAATTATCCCAGATTTTAGTGGTGCCATATAGAATACACCGTTGTTCTGTATCACAACCATCAAGGTCTGTAATAAGAGCATGATGTTTGTAAAAATACCGTTCAGTTGACAAAGACAGTCCAACCTTGCAAATGTTTGATAGCTTAAATATACACTTGCATTGGGGCAACTTAGTGTGAAATAAAAAAATGTTTGTCTTTGAATGATATCGTTTTTTATCATGGGTTTAAAAACTAAAGTATTGCTTTTAAAGATGAGATGTGTACTATGATGTTTCCAACTGATTTTGATAGTATCTGTCAAACTTTTTCTTTTTACAGAATGTTGGTACCGATGAGGACTCTGACTCAGGTGGTGAATGCAGCGAATATGTCCCTTCGCAGAGCTCCTCGGAGAGCGAAGGCTTTTTTTACTATACTTACTTGTTTGCCTGTCCTTGTTTGTCTACCCTCCCTCACACTGTAAAGCGTCTTTGAGTTTGTGAAAAGCGCTATATAAATAAAATGCATCATCATCATCATATATTAATTGGGCAATACGTTAAAGGAGAAGATGAGGCAGCTGCCAACAGGGTGAGGAGCTTCCTGGGTCTAGTCAGCTCAGAGTGGAACCATTTTGTTTCACATAGGGCAAGGACTAATTTAGAAGAAAATAAATGGAACCGAAAATAAATGATTCCTCTCACTGAGGATGTACTCAAGCTTCAGGAATATTTGAAGTCCGTGGAGGAAGATGCAAGCGAGAAACTCACCAAAGGTCCTGATCCCAAAGCCTACAGAATGCTGAGTGAAACCATCCTGTCACAAATCATACTGTTCAATCGCCGGCGCCACGGCAGCTAAAATGCTGCTTGATACTTATCACAGCAAAACACAGAGGATTTGAATGAGGATGTGATGCAGTGCCTTTCCAAATTTGAAAGAGACCTGAGTAAGGAGTTCACAAGAGTTGTGATTAGAGGGGAAAGGGGTCGAAAGGTACCTGTGCTTCTGACAAAGCGGATGACCAAGTCACTGGGGTTCCTTCTTGCAAACAGAACGCAAGAAAATGAGATTCTAGAAACAAACATCTTTGTCTTTGCTACGGCAAACTCAGACTCCAACATCCGAGGTTCGGACTGTCTCCGAAAATGTGCTCAGTTGTGTGACGCCAAACATCCTGAGACCCTGACCTCCACTTAGCTGAGGAAACAAATAGCGACTCTCATTCAGATAATGAACTTACAGGATCATGAGATGGATCAGGTCGCTAAATTCATGGGACACGACATACGATAGGGAGTACTACCGCTTAACTGAAAACACTATGCAACTGGCGAAGATGAGTAAACTCCTTATGGCCATAGAAATGGACACCAACGTGTACAAGGGGAAGTCTCTAGATGACCTTGACTTGGACCTAGGAAGTGAGTATCTATCTCTGGTAGAACTGATATATTTTTATCGGAAACTAGTAGAATAAAAATAATAAAATGTTTCTCTTTGTTTTAATTTCAGTTGCTTTGTCTCAACACGATAAAGGGGGCACATCTCCTAGGCAACGAGATGGTAAGAAATTCACTCCAGAACATCCCATTTCATTTAGCTAATGCTTTTATCCACGGAGGTGTCAGGGTTCATTATTAAAATGCTGTGCTAATTTACTGCCATTTTCAGTGACCTTTAAAGATCTTTTCAATATAAATTGCTCTAAATGTCTGTTTCCCTCTTTAATAGAGCTATCCAGAGCCAAAAAGCAGGAGCTTCATCCGGAACCTTGGGATTCATCCCACGACTCAGATGGTACAGTAGCTTCATATAAAGCTTTCTATTATATAATTCACCTAGATGACGAGCAAAGACGGGTTCTCGTGAAGAGACCAACAAAAAGTAAGACACATGGTAAGCTTGCTCGGTGCCTATTTAGAACCACATTTGTATTTGTATTGCATTAAACTCTTAAACACGGGCAAAACTCAAACGGACTATAAACTTTAAACACAAGTCATGTGCTCGGAAATGCTGTTCAACCATTGGTCAGACATTAAGGGGGTAAAAACGCAAATCCCGGCAATTTCTACCGGAGCCTCCGCCATGGAGCATCTGCACTTTGGGCAGGTTATTCTCATGCTGCTGTTAATCTGGAGATCAACAGACGCTAGCGGCCCGCGCATATTATTATATAATCAGACAACGTCCGTTAAAAAACATTATAACACATATAATGAGAGACGTTCTGCAGTCAGGAGGCTCTGACTTTTATGTAGCTGACGGAGAATTTTTACTTTACACGACACTGTTCAACAATTCTGCTTCACTCTTTAACTAAACAACCGCGGATGTCTTGAAAGACTCTTTCGCTAAAGATTTTGAAGATACCCGCGTTCTTGTGACTCGTAAATAATAATAATAATAGATTTAATTTGTTAGCGCTTTTACAGGTGCTCAAAGACGCTTTACAGATAAAGTGAAGAGAAAAGTAAATACTACGCTTCCTATGTGTTGGTGCGGACTGCGTTCACACCAGCGATGAACCGCTCCAGAGTTCGCAAGCAAGCGCTCCGAGACCACCTCTTTTAGCGGACCAGAGTCCGGTTGTTTAGTTCACTTCAGAGGACTGTGTTCACACCGACCCAAATGAACCGCACCAAGCGGCTAAACGCACCAGGGTTCGATTCAACCGGACTATACAAGGCTGGTGTGAACGCACCCTTACATTGCATATACTTTCTGACTTCCTTGAACCTACTCATTTACTTACTTACATTTTTTTAACCCACGAGTCAGCCCTGTTGATGACTGCTAGCAGTTTAGTTCATTCTATGATTTGTCGACTTTCATTGAGTGATCGTCTTTTTGTTTACTGTTCAATAAGGTACTGCTGTACAGAAGGGAAACCAAAGAAGGCCCTGGAGTGAGGCAGAAAAAAAGGCTGTGTGGAATCAACTTGGCGATTGGATTACGCTGATGAAGGTCCCTGGTGAACAAAAGTGCACTGAGTGCGTAAACGAAGAACATGCACTTAAAAATAGAAACTGGCGAGACATCAAAAATCACGTTCATAATACGATTGAAAGGCCACCGTAGATGTCAGTGTTGTGTCACATCTTGTTCTCTCTTAAGTTACTAGTATTATGTGGAGTTAGAAGAGAGAACTGTTAATGTGGAGTTAGAGTGAAGTAGGTGAGTGTCGCCTGTCAAATAAAGCAATCTGTGATTTATGGTTCTTGCATTGTTTGTTTTGTGAAGGAAGTAATAACTTGTTTTAGGTCATGTTCACACCAGCCTTGTTTAGTCTGGTTGAATCGAACCCTGGCGATGATGGTTCTTCAGGACTGCTTCTTAAGCTCAAATCACACTTTCACAGACTTTGCTGGTGATTCTAAAGTAGATGACGGTGTATGTGTGTCGTTTAAAAGGAAAAGATGTCTGGTTTTCTTGTTATTATTGCTATCAGGAAATGTGCAACCAAACCCTGGCCCGCCCAGTAGTAGTAGTCAGATCGCTACTCCTGCTGATTTTAAAGCTAGGTCTGGGTTGGGTTTCATCCACTTGAATGTGCGCAGTCTGTTAGGTAAACTAGATTTTGTCCGCATTTGGGCGAGCTCGACTGACGCTGACGTCATTGTTTTATCAGAAACATGGCTAAACAAATCTATTTTGGCCTCTGACATTGCCTTAAATGGTTATAATGTGTATCGTACTGACCGGCCTAATAAAGGTGGTGGCGTTGCCATTTATGTTAAGAATAAGTTCAGTGTAACCACTTTGAAAATGTGGATGAAGCTACTTTACATTTTTATGTGGACGATACCGTTATGTACTGTGCAGGTCCCTCCATCAAGGAGGCTGGTGTTGAATTGCAAGCTGTTTTTAACATTATTCAGACTCAGCTCTCTGAACTAAAGCTTCTTTTAAATGTGGATAAAACCAAGATAATGCTCTTTTCTAAAGCTAAAAAGACACCAGAGCCTGTTTTGGATATTGTAACTACGCAAGGAATACAACTTGAAGTGGTTGCCTGTTACAAATACCTTGGTATCTGGCTTGATGATTGTCTTACTTTTAAACTTCATGTCAATAACCTGCTTAAAAAGCTGAGGGTTAGGCTAGGTTTCTTTTTCAGAAACAAGTCCTGTTTCTCGCTTGAGGCCAGGAAAAGGTTAGTCACTGTGACCTTTTGACCTGTGCTGGACTATGGTGATCTGGTCTATATGAATGCACCTGCCAATTGCCTGGAAAAGTTAGATGCCACCTATCACAGTGCGCTGAGATGTGTTACTAACTGTAAAGCACTTACTCATCACTGTACCCTGTATGCCAAGGCTGGTCTGCCTTCACTAACAGTACGGAGGCTCAGTCATTGGTACATATTCATCTACAAAGCCATGTTGGGTAAACTACCTTTTTATATCTGCTCTCTGATCTCTCGTCGAATTGAAAGTACTTATTGCCTGAGATCTCATGATGTTGTTTTATTAAATGTGCCAAGTGCTAGGACTGTCTTTGGAAAGAAAGCTTTTAGTTGTGCAGCTCCACTAAACTGGAACAGTCTGCAATCATGTTTAAAACTGAGCACTTTGGTTCCCCCGGCTGGGTGACATGCTGTTGGATACTCATGGTACCTGTCACTGTAAATAGAGCTGTAAACTGTACCCTGTACATTATGTTGTATGTTAACCTTATTGTTGTTCTGTTGTTTTTATGTTACATGTTGTCAGGGGTGTAACTTTGGTTTGAGAAGTGGGGGGGACACAAAACAGGGGGTCTGGGGGCTCTCTGCAATAAAACCTTTCTCGATATGAATCCCATTTCCTGCATTTCTACAAACATTTAGGGACTATGGTGATAAAAAATACAGGCACAAATGTAGTTGGCCATAAAGATAAATTCTGCCAGAAAGAAAAATACTAAAATATGTATAAGGAAAAGCTGTCTTACTTTCTTAATTGTTTAATATTGGGGCCGATAGCCAACACTGAAGATAATCATTTCACAAAGTCAAACATTTTCAGAATACATTTTTGTGTGATTAAAATAAAAATAATGTGAGAGTCAATTTCCACTTTGTTTTTTCTTCTTCTTTTATTTATGGTCGTCCTCAATATTTTCCCTGCTGACTTTATCCAGCAATTCCTTGTGAATGTGACAGACTGCTACATTGTTAATGCAAATGTGCATCATTGTACTTCTCAGCCAGGTCTTCAACCTCCTCAGAGCACTGAAGCTCCTCTCTGCTTCAGCAGAGGATGCAGGAACAACCATAAGAAGCCGTGTAAGGGCTTCTACTTGGTTGAAAAGGCCACGGACTTCAGGCAACTGACTCCTCAGAATAGCTGCGGCCTCTGAAGTGGATTTGTATGGGTACTGGAGCTTATAATACAATATTCCATTGACTCCTGGACTGTAGTGGAAGCACGCAAATTCACGGTACCACTTTTCTTGGAATCGTAACGTTTTGTTGATAAGCTGCTGCACTACAATGAGCTTTGGGTCAGCATGGTTTGGTTCAGCTTTCTGCTTGCCTACCTGCACTTCTCTCCTTATGTCTGTCTCCTCAGGTCTCTCCTATAAAATATGACAATATGCTAGCCTGTTGCTGACATGAGACATCATTGAAAATACCAAATAACCCGGCCCTTTATACAGCACTTACCTGCAACTCTAAACTGCTTCTTCCTGTCTCACCCTCCCTGTCTTGAAGTCCCTCCTAGTCGTGCACTCAGTCTTGTGAGCAACTAAGTATTTGTTCTGCTTTACATTACAACACTTTAAATGTTATTCATACTGTATTCATTTCTTATACACTTCTTCCTCTCATCTCTAATTGAAATCACCTGACCACAGCACTTAACATACCTGCTGCAACTCTGTGCTGCTGCTGCTTCTATCTGCCTCACCCTCTGTGTCTTGAGGCAGCTCCACCTCATCTGATCTCTGCTATGAAAGCAATGGTGTTATAATCATATTGAGCCATTGGTATTGTTGTAATCAAGACCACCTTAACTAAGACCAAGACAACACCAAGATCGACAAGACCAAGACTATAAGAGGTCGAGACCGAGACCAAGACCACGACCACGGCAGGGCGAGACCGAGTCAAGACCGGAGCCAGACTAGTGTGAATCCAACACTATTCAAAAAGTGACAATTTTCATTTAAAAACAGTACATTTACAAATTAGTGACATGTGTGTGGTTTGTGTAGCCAAATGTAATAAATTAATCATTAAGAAAAGTGTATAAAAATAGGATGGGGCAAGTTATTTCATGAGAGGGGCACAATAAAAGTGGGTTAACATGATAAAGACAGTGTAAAAACTGTGTAAAATAAACATAAAATACAGAAATTGCTATTGGTTTTTGTAAAGGTATTTGTTTTTAGTCAATTTAAGTTACAGCTCTTTGTTTTCAGTAGTTTTTTTTCAGTTGGAGTATTTGTTTTAGTAACTTTAAGTGGCAATTTAATTTAAAAACATAAACAGTATTTGCTTTTATAAAAGGTAATGAACAGTTTAATATATACTGTACATCCTGGTCTCTGATTTGATTTAGTTGCAATAAATCGTAATATTGTAACCATTTTTTTGGAGGGGGGGCACTGGCCCCCCCTAGAACCGCCCCTGCCTCTGCTCCTCCGAGTCTGTCCCACAGTCCGGGGATGTGAGGACACTGACAGGGAGGGTTGTTTTCTTCATAGAGCAAATGGCGGTCAATATTAACAACTAAGGAGCTAAAACGCTTAATAACCTTCATTAATTGTTGGAGAAAGAAGAACATAAGATAGATTGATAAAGACGAAGCTGTTTAACGGGCAGCGGAGCCGCTGTGTGTAGAGAGTAACTGCCGGTAAATGCCGGTAGCATCAAGCTAGCAAATCCGGCATTAGCCGAACATCAACAGGTGTAGACAGAAAATATGATTATCCTGAGCTAATTTACTGAATCAACCAACTCACATCTCCTTTCTTTGTTTTCACCCAAGCACTAATCTGCTGCTGCTGTTGGCATTTCATTGTTTTTGAAGTACTTGATCATCATTCATTGGGCTATTTATAGTTTATGCACGCGGCGTTCCTAGTCGCGTGCGCGCGCAGCCAGAGGCAGGCTGTCAGTGTCCAGCTCTTCCGTGGCGATGACGGGCCGCCTGCGGTTAAAAAATAAACACATTTGAAAGTGGGGGGGACACAGACGGGATTTGGAAAAGTGGGGGGGACATGTACCCTCTGTCCCCAGTGGAAATTACGCCCATGCATGTTGTAACTAATGTGCTGCAGGTCATCCTTGAAAAAGAGATCTTTTGATCTCAAGGGGCTTTCACCTGGTTAAATAAAGGCTACAAACAATGCGAGCAAGGCAGTTGACAAGACTGCAAAATTGGAAGTGATGTCAACTCTTTTAAAAGGTATGTATTTTTGTCATCAGTACAATTTGTGTTTTTATGTTCAAAGTTGTATCAGATCCTGCAACCTTACTAGTACTTAGAGTTCATTGATTAAAGTACTGTTGCATTAATTGCATCCTCATACTATTGTTAGATTTTGTATTGAAGGGCCTGATGGCAAAGCTGACTTGTTTGCCTGGTCTAGTGTGCCAGGATAATGTATAAACCAAACCAGAGCTAATAACTATTATTACTAGGGATGTCCCGATCAACTTTTTTTGCTCCCGATCCGATTCCGATCATTTGATTTTGACAATTTGCCGATACCGATTTTTCCCGATCCGATCTTTATGCAATGCATTAAGAGAAAAAAAAGGAAAAAAGCATTCAAGTTGTCCCTTAAGGTTATTTTTTGATTTAAATGACAGTACCCAACTACCCATTCTATCCAACATGGATATAGCTTCTTTTTTTCACAGCAGCATTGGATCAGTTCAGTTGTGCAGCATTGGATCAAAACAAAATAAAGCTTATCAGTACTCGTTAGCTTACTGCTACTAGTAGACACCAGACACCAGAGTGCGCCCACTCTGTTGCCAGATTTGAGAGAAATAAGCAACCAGGTCTATGAAAACAAGCCCCAAAGAAGCAACACATACATGATGTTGTGTAATTTGAAACCAAAACTAAGGCCTCAGGATGACTTTAAGACTTGAACATGGTCATTTTTGTTCTGCAACATTAAATAAATGTAAAAAATTAAATTAAATTCCGATCCCCGATTTTTTTCTCCCGATTCCGATCTTTTGAAAATCACGTGATCGGATCGGGACATCTCTAATTATTACTATAAAACTATCTAGTTTTGGTGGATTTGAATAAAAAACCATGGCAAGAGATGAATAACTGTACATTTAATCATTTTAATAATAACCTGTAATTGGGATAGGTCGAGGGGTCTTTGCCACTTCCCATTTCCAAAAAGGAGACTTTGTGGTGGAGTACAGAGGGGGATTAATATATTCTGAAGAATCACAAAGGAGGAGGAGGATGTATCATGTCAGCTGTGCTGTCTTTATGTTTGACTTCTACTGGCAAGAAAGAACATGGTGGTAAGTCCTAAATACAATTTTACATATTTGAAATTGAGTTGCAAGTTGTTATTTTATGAACATAAAACGTGGTTTATTTTTATTTATTAAGTGTTGATGCTGCACAAGAAGATTCCAGTCTAGGAAGATTAGTCAATGATGACCACAAACATCCAAACTGCAAAATGAAGAAGGTCATGGCAGAGAACAAGCCACACCTCTGTCTCTTTGCTCTTCGAGACATTAATCCTGGAGAAGAGATAATATACGATTACGGAGGAACTGATTGGCCTTGGAGAAAACAGGTTTGAAAAATATATTTGCAAAATTTCAAGTCGATTTGACAACGATTTATTTGCTTATGGGTGTGTTAGTAAATATTAGATTAGGAGTTATTCTCTTTCCTCGCATTTACACTAACAGTTGTTTCTACCTTCTAATTTTTGGATCAGGTAAATGCACCGTCTTATCAATAATAATGTTGAATTATTCTTCAGGTTGGAGAGCAAGCTACTGCCATCGAGTCTTCTGAGGCTGAGATCCCCAGTGCGAGTGAGCCAGCTCCTCAGAGATCTTCAATCTCCGACACAGGCCTTACACCCTCATTTAAATCAGCCACAAGTTGTTGTTTTTAAAGTCCTTTTTGGGACCTTTGTTATTTAATAATGCTGTTCTTAAATGGCGATACCTTTTTGTGTACACTGGACAGTTCTTCTTTTGAAAATTAAAAGTCTAATAACGACAATCTCCTTGTATTTACTGGAAAGCTCTACAATAACATTGTATTGCTTAAATGGCTACTATTTAAGCAGAATAGCCTTATAAGCATGACTTATATGGCTTCAATAATTAACACTTAGAAGACAAACCCCTCTTTATTTAAAAAGTAGGAAACTGATGCAAATTCAGTAAATGTATTGTGAGTCTCATTCACGAGTTCAGACATCCCTGTGTCACAGTGGGTAAATAGATTAATAAAAAGCATTACTATAATAGCTTAAATATTAATTAAAATGCGATCAGTACATTGGAATTCAATATAATTGTGTCACTCAACAGAAGCTACATGTTGACACTAACGGCCCGTCCACACAGCAGCGTGCGTTGAATCTTTGTGGTGGGCGTGGCTGAAGCTTGGGGAGTCAACGTGAGCAACGCGACCAACAACCAATCACATGAATCTCCCGCCCCCGACATACAAAGCAAAAAAGCCCGGTTCTTCTCCACTATTGCCAAAATGGATGCCGGTCATGCAGCAAGGGTAGCACGTATAGTAGCAAGTGTACTGCAGGAGGCCATGTAGTGTGCGTCGCTGTTGGGTACATCCGATACTCAGAAAAAGTCTGCGACGGGGGGAATACCACGTTCTGGTCCAAGAGCTCCGTCTGGATGACCTCCTCTTTCAGAAGTACTTCAGGATGAGCAAAGACGTGTTCGACGAGTTGCTCGGAAAAGTGGGTCCACTGATTGCAAAGGCGGACGCCCATCTGCGTTTGTCAATCGGACCAGCCGAGCGACTCGCCATCTGCCTACGGTACGTTTGGTGTATTTCTACTTCTTTAATATGACTCTGTATAGAAGGAGAGAGAATGCATGCCATGGATGAATGAAGTCTGTGATTTAGTTCAGATGGATGACATTAATTAAGATAGCTAGGTAAACACAGCATTGCTCCCCTGTGTACATGGCGTGTGTGTGTCTGTGGTGTGTGTGTCTGTGGTGTGTGTCTGTGGTGTGTGTGTCTGTGGTGTGTGTGTCTGTGGTCTCTGGGTGTCTGTGGTCTCTGTGGTGTGTGCAGGCATGAAAACGGGTCAGGGGTGAAAAAGGTGATAAGGATATTATCCCTCTAGGGGGGTCCGGGGGCATGCTCCCCCGGAAGAACATTTTGAATATTCCATATTTTAAAGCATCAATCTGATGCTTTTTGAGATGCATTTTTTAGATAAAAAGATTTTTTGCCATAAGTTCTCAGTGAAAGTGGTATTACGATAAAAGTACACGATAAAAGTACTTGATTGTACTTGTGGTATTAGTCCAAGTAGTACGCTGTCCAGCAGTACCACTTTCAC
>CALSBZ010000157.1:737680-770502 GCA_943591055.1 Gobionotothen gibberifrons | reverse complement strand
GGCTTCCATACTTATCACATCTCGTAGAATTAGCATCCCATGTGCAAAGAAGTAGAAACCAGTAGCAACTTTATTTATATACATTTTTTAAAAACAATGCATATTCTTATGCGATATAATGGTGCAGAGATGAGTCCCAAAACCCGTAAATGAGTACGCATTTTAGCACTTTCAAGTTCTCTTGTCTCAAACTCAATGTTTCTTTGAACGTGTTTTTGGTGAGATGCCTGAAAGAGGTCTGGTTAACAAGCTGAGATTTTCACATTTTAATAATAATAATTACCCTATTCCTGAATGTCCAAAACTTCATGAAAACAGCGGTTGCTAAAAAGAGACTAAAAAAAGACAACTGACTGTCATTATGCTGAACATTGAGCTTAGCGGTGGCGACGGTGATGTAGCTCCTTTATAGCCTAACTATAGCTTTTTACTTCTGCAGATTTAATTTATGCTTAAAGTGGTGTAAATATGTGGAGCCTACAAAAAACTGCACCACTCTAGGGAGCCTTGATTGTCGTTGTTTGGACCTGCCACATATCTGCCAGCAGTGTCAATACTAAGAGGGTTTAAGTGTTCCAGCTCTGTAGTGTGTCAGAAGAAAACAGCTGTCAATCTTAGGACGTCAAGGTTTTCATGTATCCACTTTCAGGGCTTCAGAGGGAAGCGGAAGGTTTTGTTTCCTGTTCTGAAGCGCAGCTCCTCGCAGTCCAACTGCAGCACAAATGGTCCTTCTTCATGGTTATCAACCAGACTCTAACAGGAAGAAAGGCAGACATTGATTAGCATTGACATTTAGAGCAAGATCTTGTCCAAATTCCTGTTAGTGAGTCAAAGTCAAGTCCTCTTTACCCAAAGTTAGTCAGTAGTGTTCAGCACAATTCACATGTGGACCATTGTATGATTTGGTGGTGTTATCTAAGGCATACATTACACCTAGACTCTAGACAAGAGGTCAACTGTTAGTAGTTCAGACCTTTTGTATATCGCTTAACAGAATATTGGCTGATATTGACCACACTCTTGGGTCACATGGTAGAAAAAGATAGATCGGTAAATAATGCCTTTTGGCTCAGTCAGCTGTGTTCATTTTGCTTAAAATACTTTAGGGCTACATTTTTTTTTTTATCGTTTATTTGGCAGGGACAATGCACAGTAATGAACACTTAAACATTAAAATGTGTCAAGCATAACAGTGCCAGATTTAGCTTTGGGCTAATTTACATCCGCAGTCCTTCACATAAAACATTTAAGAAAATTACATTTTACAAACATAGCAAAAACAAAATACATGATATGCAAAAAGTGCAGTCCTTGTAAACATTTATAAAAAACACATACTTTTAAAAGACTTAAAATTGTCAAAACATAAGTTTACTATCATAAAATGTCAACCGCAAATGGAGTACTTGTAAAATTGGAAGATTACTTCTTTAAGGGAACATAAATAAAGGATCTGGTTTCTTCTTCCAACGTTTGAGAACTTTAAGTTCACATCAAATCTTATTATAAAACAATAAACATTTAGATAAATATGAACGTAAAATATTGCATAAAAGAGGATAGCGTGGCTACCGTGTGCCAAAACGAAAGAGTTGCCTCAATCAATATATACATAGTAGACTACTCTACTTTAGTACTACTACTCTGCAAGATTGGAAATAACTCTCTGTAGGAATATAACAGTACAGTACCACATTCAATTAATATCATAAAACTGCCCAAAGGGTCAGTGTAAATGTATTCTGTACCGCAGACTCATAATAAGTTCCCATTTGAAATATTATAGTGATACAACAGCAGATTAAAGAGCTCCGTAGGGTCCTGTTAATCACGTTTCTTTCCATCGTGACCCAACCCAAGAGGGTCTCTTTAGATTTTAAATCTTTGGCATGAACACACGTTTTTGAAAAGGATGCATTACTCAAGAATGATGCTTTTTAATTATAACACATATACTTATTAGTGCTTTCTTTGTGAACATCTATGTAATAGAGACACCTGTTAAATGACCCCCTTATATGTTGGCAGAACATTGGAATCATTTAAGATGTAAGAAACACAGAGTGGGGTCAGTGTACCTGCATCCCCTGAATGCACCCCTCCTTCATCTGTCCCGTCAGGTCTCCAGCACACCAGGCCAGACTCACATGGAAAGAAGGATCCTTCAAAACAGACCAGGGTGGATGTTAGGTTTACAATCATTTATTGAATTGTAATTATTTTTACAATAAGTCATATGCGACAAACTGGGTGTTTTAATGCAAAAAATACACCTGTCCTATTAGCTCAATATCTAAATGTAATTTAATAGTACCTAAACGACAGAAAAAGACTAATTGAAACTTAAAGAGTGACACACAAACTGGTCTTGCTATATATTTCAAAGGATAAAATGTGTCTCTCAGACAGTGACCTTATAGAAAGTGTCCAGGTGAAAATCCGTCATGGTTTTGTCCACTTCATGGACCAGGTCCATTAACTGAGCATGCCCAGCGCACACCTCCATCCCCAGAAACGTCCTGCGGGGGACAACACACAGAGAGATAAGACATTTCTCACAGACACATTAAGAATTCAAATGTATACTTGACAGATAAGTCAATAACTTTTTTGCAACAGTTAAAACTGAATGTGTAATGTAAAATGTTGATATATTATCAAAACTGTGATCTGAGACTAAGTATTCTTGGGGATTTTTATTATTTTGTAAATGTGTTGGTTTAGAAATGATTTTTTATTTGTATTATCATCAATTTTCAGTTAATGCTTTCATACAATTGTGATATTTTATTATAATTATCGTAATATGGCTTAATTGTTGTATTTTCATGGTTTTAAAGGCTGCATTACAGTAAAGTCATAATAATTTCTAAATGTACCAGACTGTTTTATTATCTGCCTTAACCACTTGTTCCTTATATCCTAATAAGTGATGAATATTTATCAAAATACCATTGTGTTAAACATATGTGAAAGTACCAATGATCAACTCCACCATAATGTTGCTGAACCCATATGGAAGCATTTGGTCAAAACAAATTGTGATATTTGATTGTCTGCATATCACCCAGCCCTAAGACTATATACCTAAAGACCTATGACTGAATAATACCCACACACACACATATATTTTTGTTTATAGCCCATTTGCCAGTGACTTACAGTAGTTATACATGTATATATGTTAGTGAGAAAGGGAGATCATTAAAAGCAGTGGCTGTACCTGGTCCTCTCAGCGTTACAGTAGACCCTCAGTCTCCCTGCTGTGCACAGAAACCTGGAAACAAGACAGCATGGACACATTTCCACCAGAGTCAGATTCTGATGCAACTTGACTATCTTTTATTAACGATGTTCTCTATCCCACTTACTCCAGTGCAAGTTATACTGCTGCTGCATACTGTATGCCGTTTTCCTCACCTTACCTGCAGAGATCCAATATGTATAGTATTTCATTGATTACCTATGCCGCAACTCTCTTCGTTATTCTTGTCGTACTGTATGCTAAGTACTTCTCTCACACATGCATTTTCACAAAAACATTTTTTATTCAACTTCAGACTGGTAGTGCAACTGTAAAAGCGTAACACTTTTAAAAAAAACAAGGTTTTAGTACAAATACATGTGTTTTGGGAAGTAGCGAGCATAGAACTGAGTAAATGAGACTTGAATTATACCCAAATGGATAGATTGATATATATTTCTGCTTTTGTTAAATGCGGCCAACATTTTCTTGATTTCATCGAGACTTTTCTCAGTTTTTATATTCTATGTTAACAGTGGAGGCTTGCCTCAGTATTCGCCACAAGTTCATGGAAACCCACTGTGAATAATGAATACACAAATGGTTATCTTTATGGGTAATATTTAGGGATGCACGATAATTATCGGGCCGATAATTATGACGTCATACCGATAAACCCGATAACAGTATTAATAGCACCGATAACATACAATATATTTTTTGGGTAAAAAAAAGAAAGAAATACTGCGGTGTGGGTGGATTGGGATGAGGGGCGCTTGTTTTTCACTCGGCTCCTCCCGTTTTGCCAGTACTGTGGTATTAGTGGTATAGGAAGAGGGGAGTTTTTCACAAATCCAGCGCTCCCTAACTCACGCCTGGCTGTGACATAAATGGTGTGCAGCCGTGAAACCAGGACAGTAAACAAACATGTCGTCGGTAGTATGGGACTATTTCAACGTTTCAGAGTTAGATAGTTCGCTTGCTATTTGTATTAACAAATGCAATGCACACTCCTTCATACTCTGATCGATAACGATATACGGGACATAAGTTTCACCACGGACATATGGACCAGTGATGTTAGCCCCGTTAGCATGCTAGGTCTGACGGCGCAGTGGCTGGACAAAGACTACAAACATTGACTGATTGACTCAATTATGTTTATTTGGGAAAATAAATATGGTCACTTTGAAGAGTCAAAACTGTTCTTGGCTTTGTTTTGTTCATAGTAGTAATGCTCATGTCATTTGCTCACTACTAGTCTTTTTTTTACCACCAGGTTTGAAAAAACTACAGGTACATTTAATATATATATATATAATATTATTATCGGTTATCGGTATCGGTCTTGAGAAGCAGGAAGTTATCGGTATCGGTATCGGTGTCAAAAAACCAATATTGTGCATCCCTAGTAATATTACTGAAAATGTAAGGATTTTTTTGTCACAATAGAAATACTTGTCCTACAAATGGCTTCCTGTACATAGTGTTCTGCAAACACACTGGTGTTAAGCAGAAAATAAATGAACAAATCCTATCAAATAAGAGTTTCCTTCGTTGTATGGGTATTTGAGCTTACCTCTTGCAGTGCATCAGACCTGCCTTCAGGCTCTGGGTGAAGGGTTGGATCCAGTGGTGTCTGAGCACCACCGTCTGAGACAGGCTGAGGTGGAACTCCTCCTGCAGGGTCAAAACCGCTCCATGGGCACTGGCAAACGAGAGCAGATCCTCCAACAACTCCATGAACTCCTCCTCAGGATGGTCTGATGTACCGTGGAGAGAGAGAGAAGGTGGGTTAAATCAATTAGAATGAAGTAATTATTAGCAGCAGTATGGTGTGTTGTCTTACATGGTAAATAAACGTAACTGGCCCAGTTGCCTCTCTCATGTTTGAAGGAGCGGATGCGTCCACCATGAAGAGAGCGGTCTTCAGTCTCTGCGTCCTCTTCATCTGGAAACATGGCCAACAGGCAGCCAGGGAGAGGAAGCCTAATGAAACACACACCGGTGAGACCATAGGTTCATCCTCAAGGGGTTGGCCAGGAGAAGAAGTTGAATACATATTTTATTTTTAAATAAATTACCTACTTTTGGTCATATGTTACAAAATGTGTTTACTGCCTCATCCTGTATATGTGGTGTATGTTTCTCTGTCTTGTGGTGTTGGAATGTAACTAGGTAAAATGTCTCAATATTTGTAAATTATGCCTCTTTCAAATGTAATTCTACATTTTGTAGGCACGTTTTTTTATTTGCTACTTTTATATTACAGCTGTTACTTTGCAGATTAGGATGACTAATACAAAATATAAATCAATTTATAAACTATGTTATATTGTTGAGCTACCTAGAACTATATACATGTAAAGATACTCAATTAAACCCTTCCTTAACTAACGGCATCAATATTTATAATACAACAATTTATATTAAATGGATATGGTTCTGAAATGGGCGATAGACTACATAATGAGTGCTATGACTTTTGCTACGTTAAGCATATGCTAATACTTTTGTTCTTTTACCTGAGTAGCATTTTTAATGCAAGACTTCCATCTGTACTAACTTTTTTACACTATAGCACTGCTAGTTTTACTCAAGTAAAATATCTGATAACTTATTTCACTTCTGCAGACCGACACATTGACAAACACACACCTTGATTTAGGAGCCTGTTGCTCAATTTTGTGTTTCTTCCTCGCTGGGCCACCGTCGTTACCATCCTCTTCCTCTTGACACTTTCGAGAAAAACTGTTGTTTTCATCAGTCGGTACTGCGTCCTCACTTTCCTCGTCCGAGCTGCTGCTGTAGCAAACCAACATCCTGTCATGTGTAATGTGTCAAAGCATAGCGAAACTTAAATACACATGTACATTTGCTATGAGACAGACATGAATTCATATTTAAAGTTAAAATGTAGGCCAGATAAGCACGTTGACTGAGCTACAAAACGTATTTTTAGCGGCAAATGACAACCATTCGGCGAGTTGTCAACGAAGTCCTGCGCTTCCGGAGTAAACAACCTGTTGTAACACTAATTTTGTTCCCAGTGAAACGCAGCCCTGGCTCAAATGAGTTCCCCTTTCAGAGGTTTGAAACATGGATGTATGGTTTGAAACGATATGCATAATCAAATCGAGAAATCTGTCAAAATGCATGTTAGCCCTCACAACATTTAAAAGAGGTGACAGCTACTGGTGAACCGAAGAAGAAGAAAAATAAGAAATACCCTAGTGTTGTGTTATAAACATTCACTTTCATATTTCATTCGTTATAACTTTATTTGCGAATAAATGTGTTGAATGGGGAAACGATTACAGAAGTAAAAGCCACGAAAACCAGGTTCCGTGTGTGTGTGTGTGTGTGTGTGTGTGTGTGTGTGTGTATGCGTGTACGTGTGTACGTGTGTACATGTGCGTGTATGTGTGTGTTCTGACTGTGAGCATGCCAATGAAAATTATTGGTTTATTCATGTTCCCGTGTGCGGGCAGGGGCTCAGAAGCTAGCTGATAGCTAGCTAGCTAGTAATTTATAACAAAATGCATGTGTTTTCGATTGCTGAGAGAATGCCTTAGGAGTGGAATAAATGTATACGTGAAAAGAGACCGTTCATCTGGCAAATTGGTAAACCGTGGGAGAATTTTCACCAATTTGTATGACCCGCAAATAACATTTTTTCCGGGCCCCGGAGCACAGTGCTCTAACAAGAGAGCACCCAAGCACCGTTGCGGATGTGAAGAAGGAACCTGATGTTATTTGGGGGAGCAACGCTAGCTAACATACTGCAGACTGTCATTTTATCGGGGATATTTTTGCAGGCCTGACTGGACTCCACAGGTATGTAAATGCAGTATTTCTCATTGCTGTTTACTTGCACCTAATGTGTCTCTGCAGCAGTAGCTACTGGACTGTTATTTTCCTAAGGCTAGTCCGTTAACGTTAGCTCTTCCTTGCGCCTCTGTGGCTGAATTAGCATGTGGCTAGGCTAGCTGGTTAGCCTACTGATCTTTGCCTGTAGACGAACAGGCAAATGCGCAGACGCTGTCTTCCACTTCTTTTTTACCCGCGAATCGTTTAGCATTTGGATTTCTACTTAATCGTTTGTAAAAATAACAGGTTTAATAATCATTTACATTTACGGCTAAGCGTTAAAGTGTCCAAGTGTGTATGTTAATGAATGGTTCAATGCTGTGCAATTCTGCGTTCACGGTGCACATCTCAAGTTGTTTGAAATACATTTGTCTGAAATGGGATGATTACAGCAATGTCAAAATGCAGTACATGTAATTGTAAGGATGCTTTTCACAATACATGTCTTGTGGGTGATTCATTATGACTGATGCAAACAGGCTTTCAACAGTTTACTTCTCCTATAGTTGCTATTAGTAAACTAGATAGGAAGAATCTGCTGTATTATTTGTCTTGAGGGGCTGCCTGCATAGTCTTGACCCAGCAGTTACCTAATATTGCAACACAGATCACAGTACTTATAGTAAGTAATTATTAATAATTGTGAACGTTTAATCCTGCAGAGTTTATCAATAAAAATCATCAAAACTGATGTAGAAAATTACATTTGCAATCTTGAACAACAATTTTGAAAGCATTCTGCTCCAACAATATATATATATATATATTCATTTTGACCATGGTATACTCGCAGTTTGATCAGTGGATGTTGTAAATACAACATCATTTTACATCTTTGCTTTTGAGTAGTAGCTCCTTTGATTGCACATTGATTTTCTGTCTCACCTTAATTATTTTGTTCATACAGTTACCAGTTAAATGCCACAAATGAAGTCAAAGTAGGGGGATTACTTCCATCCCTCCACACAAGTCAGATCTCCACTCCTCTGGACAGTTCCACTTGCTGAAATGGAGTGAGTTTTTTTTCCAATTTTTTTCAAAACACTCTAAAGTCTCAGCTAATTATTTAAATATGTTTCAATCTCAATTTCTTACCGCAGTTGGACCGCACCAGCTGCCAAACTGAATCCCTACTCCCGAGCCCGCATGCCCGAGGCCTGGCAGCAGCATGCAGTCGCTCCACCTCCAGTCGTCCACACCATACCTCCATCTGCTGAGAACGCATTGGGCTGTGCAGTGTATGGCATCGTACTACAGCAGGATGCTACGTCTTTACAGCAGCCGCAGCAGACCCAGCATGGACAGCACAGCCAACAACACAACAGTCAGCAGCATGGAGGGGGTCAGCTCAGTCAGCAGCAGCAGCACCCCGCCCAGGCCCAGCAGAGCACCCTGCAGGTAGCAGCGGAAGCAGGACACAAGTGCGGGGCCTGTGGACATGATATCTCTCACCTGGCCAACCCACACGAGCACCAGTGCATGGTGAATCAGGACAGGTCATTCCAGTGCACTCAGTGCTTGAAGATTTTCCACCAGGCGACAGACTTGCTAGAGCACCAGTGTGTTCAGGTGGAGCAGAAGCCGTTTGTGTGTGGAGTTTGTAAGATGGGCTTCTCTCTACTCACCTCTTTAGCGCAGCACCATACGTCCCACAACAGCACCAACCCAATGAAGTGTTCAATATGCGAGAAAACCTACCGACCCGGTTCTTCTGGCAACACCACGCCCACCTCAAATACTCCCCAGCAGCCCAGCAGTGACGGGGCGTCAGCAAGCAGCAGCTCATCCATTCTACCGTTTCCCTCGGCGCGAGACCGGCCGTACAAATGCTCCGTTTGCCAGAAGGGCTTCAAACACATGTCAGAACTCACACGGCACGAGAGGGTGCACACGGGTGAAAAACCCTTCAAATGCGACACATGCGACAAGGCCTTCAGCCAGTCGTCCCATCTCCAGCACCACCAGCGGACACACAGCAGCGAACGGCCGTTCAAGTGTGCGGTTTGCGAGAAGAGTTTCAAGCACCGCTCCCACCTCGTGCGTCACATGTACGTGCATTCGGGCGAGCACTTATTCAAATGCAACTTATGCGAGCTGCACTTCAAAGAGTCGTCGGAGCTTCTCCACCACCCCTGCCATCCGCAGGGTTCCCGGCCGTTCCGCTGCGCCACGTGCGGTAAAGGTTTCAAGCGTCCGTCTGACCTCCGGCAGCACGAGCGCACACACTCGGAGGAGCGTCCCTTCCACTGTGACGAGTGCCAGATGAGCTTCAAGCAGCAGTACGCACTGGTGCGCCACAGACGAACGCACAAAGACCCTACGGACCGCCCGTTCAAATGCAACCTGTGTGACAAGGGCTTCATGCAGCCCTCGCACCTCCTCTACCACCAGCACGTCCACGGCATGGACAACCTGTTTAAGTGTGCCTCATGCCAGAAAGAGTTCAGCCAGTCTGGAGAGCTGCTCAGACACAAGTGCGGCGAGTCGTCCAACACCTCGCCAGACAAGCCATACAAGTGCGACGTTTGCGGTAAAGGCTACAAGAAGAGTTCTACGTTACAGCGGCATCAAAACTCTCACTGCCAGGAGAAGCCTCTAAAGTGCTCCCTCTGTGACCGCCGATTCCTGTCATCTTCAGAATTTGTCCAGCATCGATGCGACCCGTCCCGAGAAAAGCCGCTCAAGTGCCCTGAATGCGAGAAACGTTTTAAATACTCCTCTGACCTGAACAGACACCGGCGCGTGCATACAGGGGAGAAACCGTACACATGTGGCCACTGCACCAAGGGCTTCAAACAACGCGAGCACTTGACCAAACACACAAGCACACACTCCAGAGAAGGGCAGTTTAAATGTGTTTGGTGTGGGGAGCGTTTCAGTGACTTAGGCTCTTTGCAGGATCACACAGTGCAGCACACAGCCGAAGGCGGTGGTTACCCAGTGCCAGAGTGCTTATAAAGACTTGTTCTCTTAAACAGACAGTCCCCAAACTATTGTTGTCTTGTCCATCCACATTTGCAGGATATGATTATTGCATTCATTACAACATCAAATGTTTGATGCTTTACTAACCCACTTCCCTTTTGTTCTATGACCCTGTCATTCCATCAGATATTTTCTTTTTTCTTTCTGCACTTTCATTTTTCTTTGTTCCACATCTTTCTTTTATCCCTCCTCTCCTCTTTTTATCAGCACCACAATCAGACAGTTCTAACAGTTAAGAGGCAACAGCCACTTAAGCTGCCATTAGCCAAACTTAAATCAGAAAGAAACAGGTGCCATAATGCAGGTTGATGCATTAATACATGTCCCACCTAATTGAAGGGAAAAAAAGTTATTTCTTTAAACTGTCTTATGTGACCGCTATAGTTTTCTTTTCATTTGGTACTTTGAGAGGCCCTATTATCCCCGAAATATCCTCTATAGCAGGGGTGCCCAACCAGTCGATCGATCGCGGGGAGATTCCCAGTCGATCGCGTGATGTGTCTAAAGATAGAACAACAATATTCTGTTTTATCGTTAATGTCCTATAACATAATCTTCCTGTGCCAGAATAATGCACTTGAAAGCATCAAAGCTTTGTGATTGGCGTGACCCCATGTGTCGGGGCGTGGCTGGTGGGCAGTGGGCACTAGTTCGCTGACGTTGTCCGTGTCAACAGGAGTGACAGTCCGCACACACACAAGACCGCAATTATGGCAGAAGCAAAAAAGCCCAAAATATATAATTTTCACTCCGAGTGGGAGGATGATTATTTCTTTGTTTATTCCAATTCAAAGTCCATCTGTCTCATCTGCAATGCGAGCGTGGCTTTATCAAAGAAGGGTAATTTAGAGCGGCATTTCAAAACATTGCACAAACGCTACGAGACGGAATTCCCTCCTAATTCTGCCCTACGCTCTTCTGTTCGTTGCGTGCATATGTAACAGAGTTAAACATGTGAATACATAATTATAAGTTTGTGAATGTTCAATTCATAATAAGTTGTGAATTTTAAGAGATGAGGTTGTTTCATTTAATATTTTAAGTTTTGTTTCCCGTGGGAACACCGTCCCATTGCACGTCTTTGTTTACTTCCGGTATGTATTTTCCACCCTCCACGGACTGGCCTTCTGGAGAATCTGGAGAATCTGGAGAATCACAGAACGGCCGGTCGTCAAGGGCCGGCTCGATTCGCTGGCGGCCGTTTATGTTTTTAAATGGCATCATTTTCGCTAGCACCCCCCCCCTCTCTCTATTTGGACTGGTAGATCTCGGCAGACTGGCAACTTTAAAAGTAGCTCTTGGTTCAAAAAAGGTTGGGTAGAACTGATAGTGTCCACGAGAAGGGGTTCATTATCTTGTTATTTCTTCCTCACCCTCTTTCTCTCATATCTCTTCTCTGCTCTTCAGTTTTTCCATTCATCTTCCTCTCATCTTTGCTTTTTGTGTCCTCCCCTTCCTGTCTCAGCCAGTTCAGTATCAGAAGACTGGAGATTTGACTAATGCCTCAGACTCAAAATGTTTTAGGTTATTATCTCCCTACAGTAATACAGATGCAGTGTTTCTACTCCTTCAGGCCAGTGGCTCTCTTCGGGTTTTAGTTAGGGCTGTTTACTGAATGTAGGTTTTTTACATTGGCAGCTTCTGTTGAGGTTTTCCAATGAAGCTTCAAAAGTCTGTGCAGCATTTGAATGTTAATGTAACTTGACAAATTAAGTTTTGGGAAACTATTCGGTACAGCCCTAGTTTAAGTAAACTTTTAATAAAGTTTATGAAGTGGCCAGAGTTTTAAGATAATTGTCCTGCCCTAAATTTGGATGTATCAAAACAACAGTGAAACAGCGCCCAATCTCAAAGGTATGTAGACTAGCAAAGCAGCTGAAGAAAACCATTACAACAAATAATAATACCACTGTTACCCTTCATTCCTTTATATTTCACACTAATATAATGCTCATATTCCTGCAGACGTTCGTCGTGTTCGACCTCTTTGTACTGAAAATATCCAACTTTGATCGTACACTTCCTGTCTCAGCCTGTACATACTATGGATGTGTGAGTGTCCATTTTCTTACAAAAGCAACATTATGTATGAACTGTTTTTTTGTATTCTTGCTACTATTTACCATGGAAAATGTTCTTTTTGTAGTCCATGTTGTGATTGTACCGGTATGTTGCAGGGAACCTTATTGAGCACTCTGCATGTGTGTGTGTGAATGTAAACCGTATTCTGTCAAACAGGGAAATCAAGACTGTAGAGAATTGTATTAGAAATGTTTCAGCAGACCTGCGCTTTTTTGTTTTGTTTTTATATATATCTATATATATTTGCTAACCTTCCTGGTCTGCTGTTTTTGTTCTTTTTGTTAAATATTTTGAAAGAAATAGTGATACCGTTGTTACCTGTTACATGTTGCGTTGAGGTGGGTGCTGTGTCCTACCAGATTGAATGACACCTTCCTGTTCTTCGAGTGCTATGAGATTGTATTTGTGCTTTAGAAGCCGAAGTTGGTTAAATCGTCAACTGTGATCGCCATGTTTCCCTTAACCTCTTCAACTTTTTGAATCATGGTTTGAATGCAGTATTTAATGCAAAAGGAGGAAGCCAAGGAGATTGTTTATTCTGGCTTGCAATTATTTCGTTTTAGCATCAAAGCCCTCTGCCCTTCATCATCATCCACCATTTTTATTTCCAGAATCTGGCAACATAAGACTGAAAACGAGATCAAGAAATACTGTTAATCTTTAAAGTCAATCTTTATTCCTTGATGGAGAAATCAGGGCCTTGGGATCAGTTCAGGATACAAAAGGCTTCAATTTATTTATACGGTTGCCAGAGTACAGCATGTACAATTGTCTTAAATCAACTCGAATGATCAATAAGGGTTGTTAATGACAAGACTAAATGTGTGCTTTTCAGTAGGCGGACTCAAAGTGAGGAATAATAAAAAGTAAAAGGAGAAAAAAATGCACTTGTCAAATCTGGGTTTAAAAACCCCATCCCATATCCAACCCACAGTCGGGGAAAGGAGAGTAGTATCTCCTCTTTAAGCACAAATTCAATAAATTCACCCCTCTTCATTATAACTGGTGGTTTCAATAGATACATAATCAGTTTACCCCTCCTACAATCATCCCTTTCTTTTTACAGTTCCACTAAATAACCCATCGGAACCCGGTGTCTGTTGCTCTCTGCATGCTTGCTGTGTTAGTTCCTGTGTTCTGTTCCTAGGAACTGCCCCCCCCCCCTCCTCCTGAGCACTGTTCCCTCCTATAGCTTTTTCAATTGTAACTGTACTTTATGTGAATGATGTTGAAAAAAAGAAAAGGAAAAAAACATTGTGGCGACGTAAAGTGTGTATACATTCATGCTAAAACTATCTGTATGTATGTAGCATTCAACTACACACAGCACTAACAAATAAAACCTTTTTTCATTTATACAATTACAGTTGAGAGATTATTTAAACAGGAAATGTGTTATTGTGATTCAAAATAATTCTTGAGATGTTTTGTTTTTCTCACACATCCAAAACTGCACTAATCTCATTTGAAATCAAAACTCACTTTTTCCAAACTGCTTCTAATGTGTGATAAAAGTTAATAGTTACACATTACATAATTATAGTGTAAATACAGTTAGTCTTTTATATATTTTAAGTGTTGTGTTTTTCATACTTTTTTTATTGAATGTTATCCTTTATATGTAAAGTGAATGTGCCTTATAAATTACATTTATTATTATTATTTTTTGTATCATTATTACTTGAATATTTAATAATAATAGAAGTCAGGGGCGGTTCTGGGGGGGGGGGCAACAGGGGCCAGTGCCCCCGTAACACTGACCAGGGACCCCCCTGTGGCCCCCTCCAAAAAAAAGGTTACAATATCACGATTTATTGGAACTAAATCCAATCAGAGGCCCGGATGTACAGTGGAGATTAAACTGTTCATTACCTTATAAAAGCAAATACTGTTTATGTTTTTTAATTCAATCGTCACTTAAAGTTACTAAAACAAATACTCTAAATGAAAAAAACTACTGAAACAAAGGACTGTAACTTACATTTACAAAAACAAAAACCAATTACTGTATTCTATGTTTATTTTACACAATTACTTTATACTGTCTTTGTCTTTTTATTGTGCCCCTCTCATGAAATAACTGGCCCCAGCCTGGCCCCCCCAGTAAAATTGGTCTAGAACCGCCACTGCTAGAAGTTCAGAAAAAAATGACATGTCATTAAAATAAAAAGCCACATGGACTAATTATCAGAAGTAAGAAGTACATGTACTCATCAGCAGCCCCAATCATTGTTTGTTTCGTCCTTTTAGATCATTGTTACAATATTACTTCTAACATTTGAACAGCCAAGGTGGAAATTATTTTAGTAGTTTATTTACAGATACAATGTTTTTGACAGAAAAAACCCATCATTGTACCCCTCTGTCACATCCTCCCCACTAGAGGGCGCTGTGTCCCGGCTGTTCAGCCCAGCATTCCTCCTGTTCGCCCCTCCATGGTTCGCCCCGGCAGCCCGCGGCTTCACATCCGGGCGGCTCTCTCGCTCCTCTTCAATCGCAATCCGCTTCCCTTCCCTGCGCTCTCGACCGGGGAGGTCCGTGGCTGCAGAAGAAACCCCCGAATCCCGGGCCCTCCGTCCGCGTCTGGTACCGGGCCCTGAGGCGCTGCTTCCCCGCACAGCCGGTCGCACATGACGCGGGCTCCGCCGATGGTGGTGCACGGCGCCGAGCGCTCCCCATCGGTGCGACATCTACGCGCTGAAGTAGCATCGCTGGCTAACGTCAGCTAACAACATCGATCTCTCTGCTGCTCCACCCCTCTCCCCCCGGCCGACCCCGCCACCGAGCCGTCACATCAACAGTTGATTGAAAGCTAACACTGGACCACCGAGGGAACCCCCCAATCCCAGACCCTCCCCCGGTTAGCGCAGGAAGCCCACCGGTTACCACCCCCATTTCCGATTTAGGGCCTGCAACGACAGTTGCCTCAGAGTTTTAACCCGTGATATTTAAATCACCGACCCCCGTTCCTCTTCCTCTGTGGCCATTTAGGGGTCCGTTGTATCTACCTCAACATCCCGATGCCTCCCCGCCCCTGTGTAACCTCATCCGTACTATCACCCAGACTCTGACCAGCCTCCTTTCGAGCCCCACCGACATCCGCTCTGCTGCTTCTGACAATCCCACCAAGGAGCGCTGCTCGGCGGGCACTGATTGAGGCGAACCCCGTTGGACATCTCCGGTTCTCTCCATCCCTTTTTCCCAGTCTGGCTGCAGAGGGAAGCTAGCTGGCTGGCCTGTTGTACTTCATACCCACCCACCCACTCAGCAAATTGTGTCTATCCCCTACCACCCCATCTAGTGTGTCCCCCACCCCAGCAGACCCCTGCCCCGCAGCGTCCGAGCCCCGGGTCTCGCCATGCCGGGTCCGGTGGCCGGTAGCAAGTCCCGTGTTTACGCAGACGTCAATACGCTGAAGAGCCGGGAGTACTGGGACTACGAGGCCCACGTACCCAACTGGAAGTGAGGACATTTCTATTTACTGCATGCATGTCTGACCACAGCAGAAAATGTGTTTGCATGAGGGGAAGAAGAATAAGGAATGTGTGGCAGATGGAGGTATTATTAGTGCGAATGCTGTTTACAGCATTCCACTATAGTTCTTCGAATCTTTGATCTTCTTCCTCTTATTATTAGTGCGAATGCTGTTTACACTTTTTCAAAAATATGTTATACTTTTTGAATTATACAGCTTTTTAAACTCTTTTTTTTTAACATGGAACTCAATGGGAGGAACCTTCAAATCCTCTTTTACCTACACCGTGCGCCAAATGCTACTCCTTCCACATACTTTCAGTTAGAGACTTCATTCCAACTTTAAAATGATCACTAGACATTCAGCTATTCAAATCTTATTCAGATTTTTGATATCTTTACACTTTTTGAGATATTTAACTTAGTTTGGAGCTTGGTAAAGAGGCCTTCTTCAGATTTGTGTGAGTGTGTATTGCGCAGCTCGTTGAGTACTTTGATCTCAAAACAGATTGGAGGACAGCTTGAAATTCGCCCAATTTCTTTTTAAACCTGCCATAATTCCCTAACCCTACACTCCTTGGACATAATTGTTCATGAAAAACACGGATTTTCTTAATTTTAAATTTTTTTAAATTTTTTTTTTTTTAAATGTAATGTTACAAAACAAAAATGAGCATGTTCAAGTCTTAAAGTCATCCTGAGGCCTTAGTTTTGGTTTCAAATTACACAACATCATGTATGTGTTGCTTCTTTGGGGCTTGTTTTCATAGACCTGGTTGCTTATTTCTCTCAAAGCTGGCAACAGAGTGGGCGCAGTGTCTAATAGTAGCAGTAAGCTAACGAGCACTGATAAGCTTTATTTTGTTTTGATCCAATGCTGCACAACTGAACTGATCCAATGCTGCTGTGAAAAAAAGAAGCTATATCCATGTTGGATAGAATGGGTAGTACTGTCATTTAAGGCGAGACACATGCACTGGTCAATTTTGAGATTTTGTGCTATTTTGATTCAATAACATGTTTTCTTTCATGCTTTTGAAAGGAAAACGTTGAAAATACACATTTAGGTGTTTATTTTACTATAGTTTGTCTATTTGCATCTGTAGATTTCTCCTAAATTCACCAAAAGTTATCATTCTAACGTAACATAAAGTACCGCGACCGCTGTTTGCACCATGTCATCAGAGGTATCGCTGGAAAGCTCCGTTTCTCCTGCACAATCTCATCGGATCCAAATATGGTCATTTCCTTTGTATCAGCAACCGATCGTGAAAGTACAAATGGGTCTTGTGACCAAAAAACTAAATCTTATTGGCTGGTGTCAATTTCTGGCAACGTGATTCGTTCAGATGCGTCACGTGGTGTGCTATGACACTTCCTTGTTTAGCTTTTCGCAGAACATTTAAATCTCAAAATGGCAAAACAACCCCGGAATAAACGTACAAAGAGAAGACAACAACAATTGTTCCTTGCACAAGGCAAGGTACAACACAAAACAAATGTCCCCGAACCTGAAATACCTTCAATGAGTGTGTCAATGCGTAAGCTGTCACCCAACGAGCAGGAGGTTTTAGATAGCGCCACACAGCAGTGGCTGATAATTCATGTAGCGCGGCTGAATGAACTGCTCAGTGGGTTGATTTGTCCAAATTGAGCAGGGACAGGGCTCAAAGTCATTATTGATCCGCAAAACCATGGTTTCTGTAGCAGCTTAATTTTAGAGTGTAGTCTGTGTGATGGCGGGTACCGCAAAAGTGTGTACACATCTACACGTCTTCAAGACGAAACCAGGAAGGATGTTGCTTTTGACGTGAATGTGCGAATGGTGCTCTTAGCGCACGAGTTAGGCTTGGGCTATGCAGCACTGAAGAAAATCAGCAAAGTGTTGGGAATTCCTGGACTTCATCTCAAAACCAGAGACATGACAAGAGAGTGACAGGTATAGAAACTATAGGTTACTTACGTAACCCCAGTTCTCAGAGTAACATGTAGTGAGATGTCTCACTACATGTTATGAATGAGAACAGGATTGAGACCAAGAAAACTTGAACTATTGAATACAGAGTATAACTTATCAGGACATTCAAGTTGAATTATTTTTTTCTCTAATTAGTGGCAGAAATAGAGAGAGGCCTGGAGTCACTTCACAGGACAAGGGAGCAGGTCAGGCAGGCTTATGCAGATGTGGACCCAGATGTTATACCCATTATGGGATTGGTGTGTGCATTGACATCCTTACTGGATTGGTGATAGACTATGAAATCCTATCATCATATTGCCATGCTTGTGCTCTAAAGGGAAATGCCAAGCAAGCGCAACATATTACAGAGGAGGAGTATGACAGTTGGCGACAGACACACATTGATTGTGCAAGAAACTTTGCAGGTTCAAGTAAGGCAATGGAGCAGGAGTCAGCCAAGAGGATGTGGGCCAGGTCTGTGAATCGCCACCAGGTGCGGTACACTGAGATGTTGTCAGATGGGGATAGCGCAGCATTTAGGGAGGTGGTTGCACTGAATCCATACCCTGGGCATGAAGTGGGGAAATTAGAGTGCATCAATCATGCCCACAAGCGAATGGGTACAGCACTCAGAAAACTGAGTTCACAGGGAAAGTTAGGAGGGAAGGGTGTAGGGAAGCTGACTGCAAATAAATGCAAAACTTTGCAAAATTATTACAGGGGGGCAATTCTGAACAACCAGGGTTCAATTGACCAGATGAAGGCCGAAATATGGGCAGGTCTCCTCCACAGCATGTCTACAGATGACAGCCCCTTACACACCAGGTGCAATCCCTCCTGGTGTTGGTATAGGAAAGCAGAGGATAATGGGGAAACACCTGGTAGCCACAAACTACATGCTGCAAACTTTTTAAAGCGAGAGGTGGGGCAGAAGCTTATCCCTGTGTACCACCGCATGTCAAGTGACAGCCTGCTACAGAGAATGCAGCATGGAGGTACTCAAAATGCCAACGAGTGCCTCAACTCAGTGATATGGGCGCGGTGTCCAAAAACAGTCTTTGTGGGGAAAAGCAGGGTTGAGGCAGCTGCAAGTATGGCCATCTCTACCTTTAATGAAGGTGCCTCTGCCATGCTGGCTGTTATGGAGAAGTTGTGGCTCCAGAGCACAGCTGTTACTGTCAGCGCAATGAGAGAACATGATTTGCTTAGAATTTCAAAAGCTGAGGCTGTTACATCTGCCAGTTTAAAATATAGGCGCAAGAGTCTAAGCACAGCAAAAAAAGTAAAAAGACATCAGCAGGAGATGCAGGAGGGGCCTACTTATGGAGCAGGCATGGACTAGGCTGTGTTATGTAGGACAGATGGACATACAACTAGGGTGGCAGTTATTCTGGTGGCAGTGTGTGTGTTACTGTGGTCGCAGTGTGTTTGTGTTACTGTGGTTTTGTTCATCAGGTCATATACTGTGTTACTCAGTTTTCAGGTTTATTGTGTTTTATATGTTCTATATTGTTGTTGGTAAGGTAAGTATTAGATTAGATATTGTGTCTGTAAATAGTGTCTTCCAATAAAAAATGTTTTGAATTTGACAATACATATCTTTAAAGGTTGTTTTCTCAAAATGAGTTTTTTCTCCTACTCTGAGTTCGAAATTTCCACTTCAGTAGCACTTACATACACCAAACCTTCCAGTTATATTCCTATCAATATCATGAAGGCTTTTACAGAAGGGTTTGTTCATATATTATTCATAGCCTGAATTATATAACATTTATACCTAAAAACATGGCGAAAATTGATATTTTAGGGCTGTTGACAGTATTTTCTGATTTATCGAGTGATAAAAAGAGATATCCAAAATCCCTTCTGTAAAAGCCTTAGTTTCTAATATGACTACAAAATGAAAAAAGAATTTTGAACCTGGCTTTATCCAATGTTCAGAATTGGATTCCTGAAATGTGTTAAAATATGCGCATATTTAATGAGATAATGGATAATTTGCATATTTAAACATGCTATATCAGAAAACTTGTAATATAAAAATGAACTGCCTTATTGTAAGTAATTAACAGGATAAATTTCTAGCTGATATCTTTAAGTTAAAACAATTACCCTATTCACCTGGGGTGTCTCGCCTTAAATAAAAAAATAACCTTAAGGGACAACTTGAATGCTTTTTTCCTTTTTTGTCTCTTAATGCATTGCATAAAGATCGGATCGGGAAAAATCGGTATCGGCAAATTGTCAAAATCAAATGATCGGAATCACATCGGGAGCAAAAAAAGGTGATCGGGACATCCCTAGGTGTAACGCGTTACAAAGTAACAGAGCAGAGCCATATATGGCGCTGGGGTGGAGGTATGCCCATTATTTTGAGTTCGTCCGAAGAATAGACAGGAATGTGACGGTGAGGAGCAAACTGTGTAAGTAAGTAAGTAAAACTTTATTTATATAGCACCCTTCTCAACACGGATGTACAAAGTGCTTTACAGTACAGTATGCATGACACAGTTCAAAGTACAACTATAAAATGTAGAATAAAAGGCATAAAACAGCAGCAGGTAATACATAGGATAAAACATACGATAGAACACCAATAAAAAGACAGCTACTAAACACTGCAGTGGGTGAGTACGAAAGATTGTTATTTGTTTTTATAAAAGGAACCTGTATGGACATGTATGCAGACTGGGGAATTATTTATCTATAACATTTTATGTTTTGATTCGGACTAATTTAAAGAACTGCTAATTCACTAGAAACATAGAATCACCTCCATCGCCAATACAGAGACCAGGGGTTTAAAGACTATATGAAAAATGTTCACAAAGTTCCGGCCGGGAGCTCCGGAGTTTAAACCACACGCTGGACAATTATAGTGAGCTTGGGAGATCAGCCACAGGAGAGATCTCCGCCACTAGGGGGGGGCCCTCTCACTAGGAGAGGCCTTACCTTCCACCCACCAGCGGGGGAAAGGGGGATATTTTTGAAAACCTTGAAAGACCAAGTTCTGATGTTTAATTTGTATTTGTTTAGCTTAGCGGTTGCTGCTACTATGTATATTGTGTTTTGTGACATGGAGGGAATGAAAAGATGCTTTGAAGGGAAATATAATGCAACGTAGGGGAATCAAAATGGTGTCGTTAAATGTCAATGGTTTGAACAATCCGATTAAAAGGGGGAAAGTATTAACCAAATTTAGAAAGGAGGAGATGCAGGTTATCTTATTGCAAGAAACTCACCTATCAGTACAAGAACATGAAAAACTAAAAAGGTATGGATATACCAATACATTTTATAGTTCATTTAAGCAAGGTAGGAGAGGGGTGGCTACACTAATTGGGAACTCAGTCAAATTTGAAATAAACAAAGAAATATATGACAGAGAGGGGAGGTATGTGGTGATCAAGGGGAAAATGGAAGGACAAATGGTTACACTAATTAATGTTTACGCCCCACCGGACAGCGATAAGACTTTTTTTAAAGAATTGTTTGATATCATTGCTGTGGAAACGGAAGGAATCCTGATTTGCGGGGGGGACTTCAATGTGGTACTAAACTATGATTTAGATACAACAAGTACAAGGAAGGCTAGGACACATATTGTCAGATACATGAACATACAACTGAAGGAACTAGGAATTACAGATATATGGAGAGATATACACACACTAGATAGAGACTACACACACTACTCACACCCACACTCAGTCTATTCTAGGATAGATTACTTTTTTATGTCAAAGGGAGATAAATATAGGGTAGAAGACTGTAGAATAGGTGTTACAGACCTGTCTGACCATAGTGCAATATATCTAACATTGAATCTAAATAGTAGGAGGAAGAACACTGTCTGGAGGTTGAATGTGGGTCTATTAAACAATAAGGGCTTAGTGGAAGAAATAAAGAGAGAGATAATCAGATATAAGGAGGAAAATGATAACGGGGAAGTAGACCCAACTATTCTGTGGGATGCACTAAAGGCAGTATTAAGGGGGAAACTAATAGCACAAACAGCACAACTTAAAAGAACCAGACTGGAACTCTATCAAAATTTAACTGGGCAACTAAAAGAATTAGAGAGGCAACATAAAAATACAAATGACCCAGAGACACTTAAGAAGGTTAAGGACATTAGAGGGAAGATAGAAAATATATTATTAATAGAGGTGGAGAAGAAAGCTAGGTTTGTAAAGCAGGCATATTATGAAGGGGGACCCAAAGCAACTAGATTATTGGCTAGGAAGATAAGGGCACAACAAACATTAAACACTATACATAAGATTAGGAATCCTAAAACCAATGAGTTACTAAGAGAGCCGGAGGAAATAGAGAGAGCATTTGAGGATTATTATAGGACACTATACGCACAACCAACTGCAGCAGAGGAAGAGAGTACGAAGACATTTTTAGAGGGGCTGGACCTACCATCGATAGGAGAAGAACAGAATAGGTTATTGAACTCAGATATTACAGAAAAAGAGATGGGGGATGCAATTAGTAGAATGAAAAATAGTAAGTCACCAGGCAGCGACGGGCTGCCATCCAAATGTTATAAGATATTCAAATCAGAATTAAGGCCCTTACTGTTGGCATCATTTAAATATACTATGAAAGAGAACAAAACTCCCCCGTCATGGAAAGAGGCCATCATCACTACAATCCCCAAGGAAGGCAAGGATAAAGAATTATGTAGTAGCTTTAGACCAATATCCATACTTAATGTAGACTACAAGATGTATACGTCCATCATTTCGAAAAGATTTGAGACATTCATGCCCGACATTATAGATGAGGACCAGACTGGTTTTATTAGAGGGAGACAGACACAAGATAATATAAGGAAAACAATTCATATAGTGGAGGAGGCCCAAAGGAGGGGAGACAGTGCAATTTTAGTGAGTATAGATGCAGAAAAAGCTTTTGATAGTGTGAACTGGGTCTATTTGTATAATGTCTTAGAAAAGTTTGGATTTAATGAAAAGTCAATCAAATGTATAAAATCATTGTATCATGAACCAACAGCTAGAGTGAAAGTGAACGGTAGTCTGACGGATCGGATTAAATTAGAGAGGTCGACTAGACAGGGCTGCTGTCTCTCCCCAACACTTTTTGATATCTTCATCGAACCATTGGCCCAAGCAATTAGGCAGAACCAGAATATAAAGGGGGTTGAGGCAGGAGGATTAGAACACAAATTGGGACTATTTGCGGACGACTTGATAGCATACATGGGGCAACCAGACGTGGGCTTCCCGATACTGATGGATTTACTGGAGGAATATGGACAATACTCAGGGTACAAACTAAACGTGACAAAGACACAGATTTTAGCACTAAACTACACACCAACACCAGAGATCAAAGAGAAATACAGAATTAGATGGGACATGGATACAATTAAATATTTAGGGGTTAACATCACAAAAGGGTTAGACAAATTATACAATGCAAATTATACGCAGATCAATCAGAATATCAAGAGGGATTTATGTAGGTGGACAATACAGACCTTAGACCTTAGTTCAAGGATTGAAATAGTTAAAATGAATATACTACCTAGGCTACTGTACCTCTACCAATCACTACCTATATCTATTCCACAAAGTCAATTTATGGAATGGGATAAATGGATTTCAAGGTTTATTTGGGGGGGGAAAAGGCCCAGGATTAGGCTTGCGACACTGCAGCTACCCAAAGGGAGAGGAGGATTGGCAGTGCCGAGTCTCCAGGATTATTACTATGCAGCACAAATCAGAACAGTGGCATGCTGGTGTAATATGGAATATGTAGCTAAATGGAAGGACATCGAAACAAATGGGGAAAACTACCAGATTCAAAAATTACTCGGGGATAAAGAATTATTCAGGACACAGGAAAGCGTATTAGACCCAATCACGAAATTCACTTTAAACACTTGGAACACGGTAATAAAGAGATACAAAATAGGAAAACAGACAAAGATTTTGAGATGGATAACAAATGATAATAAATTCCAGCCGGGAAAAGAAGATGTAGGTTTTAAGCGATGGGCCCGAGGGGGCATCACAGCAATATGTAGGATGGTGGAAAAAGGGGAAATGCAGAGTTTTCAATATCTAAGAGATAAGTTCGATCTGGAAAGGGGTGACCATTTTAGATACTTACAGGTGAGAGACTATTATATAAAAGAAATAAAAATGGATAAAAACACTAAACAAAATGGGGTAATTAAGGTCATGATTGAAGCATATGAAGGGAAGAAAGGCAGGGTGATTTCAGCTCTATATCAAGCTCTGTTGGAGAGTAGGGGGAATTCAACTCTATATATAAAAGAAAAGTGGGAGAAAGAACTTGGGATTGATATGACAGAGGAAGAATGGTATAATGTATGTAGAGTGCAGCATTCAACTACTGGGTCAAGGATATGGAGGGAATTTGGCTGGAAAAACATAATCAGATATTTCATAACCCCAAAGATAAAAGGGAGGTATGCCCCGGAACAGAACGCATGCTGGAGGCAATGCGGCGAGGTGGGGGCAGACCACACACACAGAAAACAATTACCAGAGCATGGTACAAAGCAGATCCACCTACAAAGGAGCAATGGCTGGGAGTAGTACAGGAAATATTTGATATGGAGAGACTCACACACATATTGAGGATCCAGGAAGGGAAATTTGAGTCCAAATGGGAAAAATGGGTTGAATATAAAAGAAAAATGAACGACACCACAAATTGAGAGTTGGAACCAGACCATGATGTTGCATTCAAATAGGATAGAAAGCTTCCATGTCACTGTTTGCTTGTTTTTATTATTATCTGTATTTTCTTTTTTCTTTTTTTTTCTTCAATCGGTCTCTAATTCAATTGTATACTGAACTATATGTGATTTTGTATGTTTATAAAAATGTCAATAAAAATGTAAGTGAAAAAAAAAGAAAAAAAGACAGCTACTAACTCACCTCCTCCGACGACCCAAAGGCCTGTCGGAAGAGGTGGGTCTTTAACTGCCCCTTAAAAATCTCTATTGAGGCCGAGGTTTTTATTGTCTGGGGGAGTTTGTTCCAGAGCCTTGGGGCCACCACCTCAAAGGCACGGTCCCCCTTTGTCTTTAGCCTAGTTTGGGGCACCTTTAAGAGGCCTTGCTCAGAGGACCTCAGGGCCCGGGTTGTGCTGTTAGGGTGGATCAGGTTGTTGATGTAGGCTGGGGCTTGGCCATGGACAGCTCTATAAGTGAAGACCAGTACTTTAAATTGGGTTCTGAGATGGACAGGGAGCCAGTGCAGGGCATAAAGGATCGGAGTGATGTGGCATGCTTTTTTGGACCGAGTGAGTAATCTGGCTGCAGCATTTTGGACCTGTTGTAACCGGTTTATTGATGTTTTGTTGAGGCAGGAGAACAGAGCATTACAGTAATCAAGCCGGGATGAAATAAAGGCATGGATAGCCATCTCCATTTCTGCGTTGGATAGAACCCCCCTGAGCTTGGCAATGTTCCTGAGATGGAAAAAACAGGTACGGGTCAGAAGTTTTATGTGTTTGTCTAGTAGCATAGACTGATCGAAAATTACACCAAGGTTTTTTATGTTTGCCCTTATGTTGCCACTGAATGAACCCAGGAGGCTTGCTACCTTAGAGGCGATGTTATCAGCCGCTAAGATCAAGACTTCTGTTTTTGATGCATTAAGCTGTAGGAAGTTGCTTGACATCCACTCCTCAATTGCAGACAGACAAGTGATGAGGGTATTTACTTTTTCAATTTTGACAGGTTTGAAGGAGAAGTATATCTGGATATCATCTGCGTAGCAGTGATACGAGACACCCTCAAATTGGCTAATTAAGCGGCCCAATGGGAGCATGTACAGGGCAAAGAGAAGGGGGGCTAAAACAGAACCCTGGGGGAGGCCGCAGGATAGGGGAGTGCTATGTGATGAGAACGGGCCCACCGCCACAGAGAAACTTCTCCCACTGAGGTACGAGGCAAACCACTGGAGGGCAGAGCCTGAGATGCCTACCCACTCCCTGAGTCTATCCAGCATGATGGCGTAGTCCACTGTGTCAAACGCTGCACTCGGGTCCAACAACACTGCATGCGCAGTTCCTACGTGCTCGGCGAGTAAAGTAACGAGTAAAGTAACGAGTAAAGTAACGAGTAAATTAACAAGTTACTTTATTTATACGCCGTGAAGTTGTTTGCGGCCTGCCAGTAAACCCAAAGCAGAAGAAGAAGAAGAAGAAGTGACGTCAGCGGCTTAATTTGCCTAATCCTCCCCCAGGGACTTATTCCGGTGTGAACGCGATCTGAACTTAGTTCATGAGAACTTAAGAGTTCTGATGAACTAAGTTCTGATGAACCTTTGTGGGAAAAGTACTGCGGTGTGAACGCGTCTATGGGCAACTCTCCACCTATCAGGGGAATGAGAGGTTGCGTGGCATGGTAACAGCATGGTAACAGCATGGTAACAGCATGGTAACATGACGCTCGTGCCTCGCCCCCCTCCTTTGCAGACATGTTTTATATAGGTATAGTACAATATATTATTGAAATATAGCATGATAGGTCCACTTTAATCTGCCAAAAAGGCCACATTATTGACCCGAAGGTAGCGCTTCACGCGTTGAAATGTCACCGATATCTGCTACGGTTCTTCAACAAAACGTTCAAATGTAAGAGGTTTATCTCTCATTCAGACCAATGGAAAGGCTCTCCTCTCACTGATTACTGCACATCACCATGGAAACCTTTGATCTCTGGGCTCACACAGGTGTTATGATTAGATGCTCAGCACAGAAACAAACACTGACAGACTGGACTTTAACAGACTGTCTCAGTCTGATGGAGACTTCATACTGACTTCAACATGTTCCACATATTTTATACATTATTGGTGACGTATGGTTTTAGTCGAAAAGTTTGCAGTCAAAATATTCTGCTGCTTTCCCAAGCCTTTTTACTTTCTTTTCTCTAATACACATTCATTCACTACTACTTACATTTAATATTTAACTCCTTCAGCCTACTTTCAGCTACAGAAACCATTCAACTATTACATTATTCAGCTATTTCAGGACATTGAGGCTATACAGTGTTTCCCTTCCATTTATTTATTTGTGGCGGGCCAGGACAATTAAATATCGTCCGTGGTCTAATGGATAGTGAGGTGGGCTGGTGATCGGAGGGTTGCGAGTTCAAATCCTGCCTGGAACACCACTACTAGCGTGCCCTTGAGTAAGGCACTTAGCCCTCGGTTACTCTAGGGAGAATGTCCTGTAAGTGTAATTGGTCATTGTAAATCGCTTTGGAATAAGGCTAAATGCCTAAATTGTAAATTATATTTTTGGGAGAATAAACCCCACAGATCCTAAACTCCGGTGTGTTTCACTCATTAACAACGCAACACAGAGCAACAAGAACGTTGTCTACAGTAGCCATGAACTCGCATTAGGGGTGTAACGGTATCCGTACCCGTCCCGTACCGTCACGGTTCGGACGTCACGGTTCGGCACATGCAGTCACACGGCGAATACGCCGGCGAGGTATGCTAGTGGTAACACACATCCAACATGCTAAATCACATCCGAAGCAAGCGGCAAACTCTGGGGAAGAGCCGGGACGCCAATACGGAAGTGCCACACACTGCAGTTCATATATTGGCCGATAGGCGATGACTGCAGAAAGGAGCAATTTCCATAGACCCCCATGTTAAAATGCCCAATTTTACGGCAGAAAAAAACATGTTTCTGCCCCTGGCTCCAAACATTTTATTATCGATATAGTTAGATTCCACCTTCATGATTATGAATCTGTGAGTGAATTGTTTTCTAACACGACCCTTTTATTTATATTAGGTCTTAAAGTTTTTGCATAAATTAGGGCGTGGTCACATTGAGTGACGGCTCTGTCAAGTGACTGCTGCTGTTAGCTTCGTGTCTCTCTGCTAGCTGCTCCGTGATGCTACAGGGACTCTGCCTGCTCAGATCATCCGGGGAACACAACTTGACCCCGGCCGTGTTTGTTTGTTCTTCATGCTTATATATCGGACTATTGTGACTCGCTCTGCGGTTGAAACAGACATGAATGCGGTTCTGCGGTAAGTGAAATTCGAGTACTTATTTATGTGTTAATGATTTTAATCAGCTACGTAATGAATGTTAAGGCTTGGGTTAGCGTGTCGAGTGGTAGCTACGTCGGTGCTAACGATGCTAATCGTAGCCTCCAAATTAAAATCATAGACTGTATATATAAAGGTTAAAACGAAATAGACAAGTGTTAAGCGTTAAGTGGGATAATACTGTAGAACAAACGGCTTCTGTTTGAGCTTGATAAAATAAGGTCATCCTTGTAACTTAGAGAGATATTTTATTATGTATAGGAACTGTATGCAGCTAAGGTTAATTTAAATTGGCTATGCTCAAGTATGTAGACAAGCTAATGTTGAAGTAGTGTATGTGAAATCAACCTCACAATAAGATGTGTGTATATTACAATTATTAATGTCATATTTCAAGATGATTACGTTAACGTCACAGTCATCTGAAGAACGAACCGAAACCTTGTTGTTTTTATTAATTGCATTACCAAATTGGTATCAAATAAACAGTAAGCATTGGTAACACAACTTCCAAAGTTACAGTAAAATAAAAAGGACCCTGACTCGGACAATACACAATCCAACATGTTCAACAGAAGAGAATCAGTTATATTGTTTGTACACATGGTTCTTTACATATATATCTGTTTGTTTAAAGTGTCCAGGTGATGCAGACAGGCTGGACCAGAGAGTGAGACAGAACTGGACTCCTCACAGCAGTGAACTTCAGCACAGGTACAAAGACTCTTTTTTTCATACTGTACAAAGAATCAATAAAGATATTGGTTTATACACTGATATACATTCCATTAAACAATACTAAATACTAGATCACCTACACGTCAGTGAAGTTGAGGGGTTTTCCATGCACAAAGTTACATTTAGATGTTAACAAGCAATATGATTTTGTCAGCTTTCTAATTTAATGTAATGAAGGCAAAGATATTTAACACATAGTGAGAACTGCTACTATTTATCTCTCAATATTGTCTGAAAAAACGTGGTAAAAGTTATTCTTTCAGTGAGACAACAGAGCAAGCTTCTACAGTTGCACTACATTTTGATAACAGTTAAATATTATTTTGATAATAACATATATTTCAATGTTGATGAACTTCATACTGTTCATTCATAATCTGATTGTCTTTGTAGCTCACTGTTGAAATACAAAAAAAACATTACAAAATAATTATTTCTACAGCCCC
Source organism: Gobionotothen gibberifrons (assembly GCA_943591055.1). Classification (NCBI taxonomy): domain Eukaryota; kingdom Metazoa; phylum Chordata; class Actinopteri; order Perciformes; family Nototheniidae; genus Gobionotothen; species Gobionotothen gibberifrons. Next base: position 741,609 of record CALSBZ010000157.1, on the reverse strand, counting down.
TAAACACACAAACACACCGCTTTCATAAATAACACACTTGTTCTGCAATAATATGTTTTATGTTTCCTGTCATTTTTGTTAGGAAAGGACATGCCTGAAAGACACGACATTTTCTCCTTCTCTGAGGGTCAAGAAGAACATCCAAGAGGAACATTAAAAGCTGATGTTATGAGATTTTAAGACCACTACAGGACATTCACTAAGAAACTACTTTTATTGTGAAAACACAGTCAGCTGATCGAATGCACCTATTTCCACATCTACACTCCATCAGCTGATTATTTCTATTTGCCTCACTTTATGAGCTTCACATCACTTGTGCCTTGTACCGCAGAGTTTGCAACGTCACAAATAAATGGGGCCAATCTTCAGTCAGATGTGAATGTGTAATCTAACATTTTCAGTACGAATAATGGACGAAAGGAGTGCAAATACAAATACAATTTATTGAAATGTGAACCAAAAGTGAATCAAACATGTTTTAAATAAAAAGCACATATGGACAGAAGGTGTAAACCTTTTAAATGTATAAGTAAACACATTTAGTCAAATAAAGTGACAGACTAGGCCTGTGCAGTTGGTATCAGCTTTGCCCAGCATGGGCTCCTCCATCAGGCCTGGTCCTCCTCGCAGAGGAAAGACCCTCAGTCCTCTCCAAACCAACAGACAGGACGTCCATCACACGGAGGTTTCTCCCTGAAGTCTCTGCAGCTCTCTGGACACCACGCTGTCTCAATCCGTCCACACTGAATATGAGAGGGGAAAAATGAAAATAATAAATGCTTTAGACAATAAGAAATATAAAGTTGACTGTTGAGTTGCTCAGTTTTTTTAGATTGTCAATACTATTACTGTATAACTAATATATCAGGTTAAGAGGCACATTCAAATAAAGATTGGTCTTTAAATACATTTTGTCTTTTTAATTGTTTGTCTAAAGTCAAGGATCTAGAACTGGTACTTAGTTTTAATGATACAGTCTGGTTATTATGCTGTTTGGAGGAGGCCTCACAGGTAAGAGCACTAACTAGCTACCATCACATGTACCTTAGCTTGACTTAAATGTATTAAACGTATAATTAAATGATATCAAAATATAAATAACTAATGTCATGCAAACATATTAATATTTGCTTGATTCCAGTGTTGAATTTAGCACAATTGCATACACACGTTAAGGGATTTTAAGATTCTGAAGTATTATGCTAACAACTCAATAACTTAGATTATTATTTATAGTTTTGCTGAATAGTTTCATGTCCGCTTACCTTAGAAACGTAAAATGCGACGGCAGTGTGCAGATGGGGACCATGTTAGCTTAGCTTGGTAGCTTCAGCTAGCTCTGGAGCTTCCAGTTCGGAGGCAGCAGGTCCCGCCTCGGCTCCTCCTCTTTGTCCTTATTTGGAGCAGGCGGGAGTTGAACTCTGACGTTACTGTCGAGCCGTCAGTGGCCGACTCCGCCTACTAAGGGCTTCACGGCAACTCTGCAGAATCCAATGGGTGACGTCACGGACCCTACGTCCATTTATATATACAGTCTATGATCCGAAGGCATCACCCAGATGTGTCAATCACCGGAGCCCAGCAAAAGACGACAACTGTGCAACAGCTAATCCCCGCTGTTTTTAAGAAGCCACTAGAAATGACAGCCGAGAGACCAAAACAAATAACCGAAGCAATTGTAATAATGAGTCTGTTTATCCTAATGTAGCCATGTTGGCACATTGTTACCTGGCTGTACCTGCCACCTCAGTCCCCAGCGAGAGGGTTTTCTCGACGGCAGGTGACATAGTTACCGCCAACAGATCTGCCCTCACTACTGACAACGTAGACGAACTGATCTTTTTGAAAAAAAACTTGAAAATAGAGTGAAGCTTTTATTTAGGCATAATGGCCTCACACACACTCACAAGTTAATGAATACAGATGTTAGACGCTGCTCCTAAAAGGTACAGATTTTATTTTGTTTTATATTTATCATTGTATTTATTTTATATTTTGACATCAGGAGATGTCCCCACAAATAGAATAAAATTCTGTGGGAAACACTGTATACATGTTGTTGTTTATACCTGTTCTTTTAAGTGTTAAGCTTCTTCACTATTTGTCTATACTCTTCCAGTTTAACATTTCACTTTCAAGTTTTCAACAAAGCCATTGCAATGCATTTGAGCTGTAACAATTTGATTAAAATCATTTAACTTTTCTGCATTTCTCCGCTAAGTTCAGCAACACACTTACTTGGTTTTTGTAGCTAAAAGCAGCTACCATTCAGCTAATAACATATTCAGCTTTTTTTGCATTTTCAGCTAAATTCAGCCACAAATGTTCACAGTTTACAGCATTCGCACGCATTTTCTGCAGGAAATGCATTTTCTATTTATACATGTAGCTGTGAGGGTGTGATGACACTGTGATAGTACAGTCTCCCAGCCCACCACCCTGCTGCTCTGCTCTGTCTGACACACACCTCCATCTCTGTCCCCCTGCTCACCCTCCCTGCTGACTTAAATAACATCTCAAAATCACAACCACAAATGACTTTTTCCCCTTATGCTTCATCGAGGGCATTTGACACACACTGACTTAATTACATGCTGAAAATATTTTCTCTCTTTCACACGAGCCCTGCACTGTTTCTCCATCTGTCCCTATAGCAACCAGGAGGACTACCAGCTGGTTCGTAAACTGGGCAGAGGGAAGTACAGCGAAGTGTTCGAGGCCATCAACATCACCAACAATGAGAAGGTGGTGGTCAAGATCCTGAAGGTGAGCACTTTGCTCTCCCTGCTCAACGCTGCATGTTCTTTCTGAGTGCTGGAAAATGTGATGGGCATCTTAAAAATATATTTTCTGACACTAAATGGCAGATTAATCTAAAGATGCTGGATTAAAGGGGCCCTATTTGGCCATTGGTGTTTCCCCTTTCCTGTAGTGTGTTTTAGTTTTTGTTGCATGTAAATGGTCTGCAAAGGCTAAAATCCCAAAGTTCTCTCCAGAGCGAGATTCTCTCCCACACACTCAAACAGAGATGTTAAACTTTTAATAAACGTAAAATGGTTATCGTCATGGTGATGCAGGGGACACTTGATGATGCCTGTTGGTACCATTAGGCGCTTTCACACCGCAGTACTTTTCCCACAAAGGTTCATCAGAACTTAGTTCATCAGAACTCTTTAGTTCTCATAAACTAAGTACAGATCGCGTTCACACCGGAATAAGTCCCTGGGGGAGGATTAGGCAAATGAAGCCGCTGACGTCACTTCTTCTTCTGCTTTGGGTTTACTGGCAGGCCGCAAACAACTTCACAGCGTATACTGCCACCCGAAGTCCCCGGCCGGAAGTCCCCGGAGTTAGGGACTGGCTTCAGTAGAAGCTGCTGGGAGTGAATTCCGAGTAAATCGCCAGAACGCTGACACCTCCTCATCTCCACCGCTCCCATGTTTTCTTTTGTGTTGCCATAAGTTAGTCTCTCTGCGTTTCTGCGCGGGGCTAATGCTAATAATGCTAATGCGAGGATAATAAAATGGCAGCTTCACAAAACTCTTTGTGAGTTTTACGGGGCGTGGTTTGCATTCCGCCCAGCCAATCAGAAATAGGAACCTTTTTCTCCCACGAAAGTACCTGCTCTCAGGGATGGAAAAAGGGGTAAAAAGGTTCTCATGAACAAATTTTTGTTCCGGATTTTTTTGGTGTGAACGCAACATTTCAGAACTATATCGGAACTAAAGTGGGAAAAGTACTGCGGTGTGAACGCGCCTATTGCTATTAATTGTTGATCAGAGTCAAAGCCAGCGTCGGCCATTTCAATGTGATCATCTAAAAGTGTCTGTACAAACATTGACAGACTGAATGCAGCAGCAGCATGCAGGCTCAGCAGCTTCAACATAAAGAGTCAGGAATAGCACATAAACAGACTCTGCTTTTTT
>CALSBZ010000157.1:683401-703860 GCA_943591055.1 Gobionotothen gibberifrons | reverse complement strand
TGTGTGTGTGTGTGTGTGTGTGTGTGTGTGTGTGTGTGTGTGTGTGTAAAAGCATTGACATACAGTGTAAAGTGCTCAGAAGACTAGTAAGGCACTGTTTAAATTCAAGTCCATTTATCATTTACCAATTACATAAAGCAAAGCTAGCTTACATAAGCTAACTCATAAGGTCAAGTTACTTGATGTTAAATATAAATGTACCTAGCTTTATACGTTACAGAAAGTTATAACAAGATGTTGTTTTGTTTACCTAATCTTATTGGTGGAGGTCGTGAATAAAACCTTGCTCTATCCTGCTGAATGTCACTGGTGTACAAAATATCGTACATCACTTCCTTCTGTAGCTCTGCAGCTAGACTCATCTCACTAATTGCCGTAGGGATACATTAGCATTCAGTGCAGAAGCTTTTGTAGTCACTAGAAGAAATAGCACCCAAGCCCTGCCAAAATCCATCCTGGTCCAGTTCAGCTGATAAAATCGCCAACCTCCCAGAAATGGGCATGCTGTGTGTCCTCCCCCAGGAGACATGGGACCACATTGACCTCCTGTCCCTATAGTGTCTGCTATCAATTGGCCTGCCGTACCTCTGATATGACACATATCCCAGCATTACACACCAACCTTTCTGCTATAGACAAACATTGATAAATAGTACTTTCTCTTTCGGCTATCTATCTCTGTCTTTTTCACAAAACGCTTGCTATGCAGTGTGAGAGTCCAGTGGTGAGCTGCAGTGTTCGGTTCCACTGCAGAACGTGCCCGTTTGGCTCATGGCTGGCTGGCTGGCTGGCTGGCTCAGACTGACCCAGATACACACACTAATCCTTTATGGACATGCACACACAATTACAAACAAAACAGATCCATATACACACAGGCATGATCAAAAACAAGCATTCAAATATGGAAGGGTGCACAGAGCTGCAACACACAGATTGAGAAACAATACAAATACACAGAAGTAGACACACAGGGCTAAGGTGACCACACACATAGAAAGTGATGAACTCAAATGCACACACACTGAGGTCAAGTTCTTAACGGTCTTAGTAAAAAATTATAAAAAAGTATCTGCAATTCCAACATTAGTGTGCAGATGAGGATTTGGGGATTATTCGAAAGTTCTAGAACAGCTACTATCGAGGTAAGGCTGCTCAGTTCATGCTGGAAAATAATTGAATTACATCGGTTGAGCTGAAGTGGATTTACTCCCCTTAATTAAGGTTTTACAATCAGACAGATGTTGATCCCTACTTCGGCTGATCTCAGAACCAAATGAGTAAGATGTTGCAGCCCCTGAATATGATTTGAATATACATGAGTGTGTTATATAGCATCAGCAGCGCAAGAAGTTAGTGTAACTAGAACCCTGCACATACTTGCTTATCTAGGCCAGTGGTTCTCAGCCTTTTTAGCCTTTGAGTGACCCCTTGTCATTTGTGCATGCGTCTACATGTCTACAGTTTGTTCCTTTTGTCATGTACATCATTCATCAAAGGGAAAATTGCGTTGTAACGGCCCAAAACACTTCCATCGGGAAAACGATGCAAATATAAAAACACTAATGTGCCGAAACACATTTAAATGAAGAAACATCTTCACCAACTTGACAAACATGCGCAGCTTTTACTCAAAGTACTCAAAACACAACGGACACCAGGGGACATTTAAAAGTGATGCGCAGAGCTGGGACGAGAGCACTTGTTCATGTTCGGGGATTATGCATTTGGCCAACAGTCACTGTCAAGTTATTTTAACAATGTGTTGGCATGATATATTCCGATATTATTGCAGATCTGCTGTAAGCTAGCTATCTAACGTAGCTAGTCATTTGAATTCCTGAAAGTGAACAAGTGCTCCGGCCCCAGCTGTGTGCGTCACTTTTTAGTGTCCAAGTTTAGGTTTTGTTTTGAGCTTCTTGCAGTGTTTTTTTAAATTTGCAGCGTTTTGTTTATGCAGCGCTTGTAGAACTAAGCACATGTTTCGTCAAGTTGGTAAAGCGTTTTCCTCATTTGCATGTGTTCTATTTACATCCTTTTGGAAAGGGCAACGCGTTTTTTCCTTATCCAAGCGTGTTGGGCCGTTAACACATTTGCACGGGTCGGCCACCGTACGATTCACCGATCTAGACACTTGCAAAAATAAATAAGAAATGAACCATTTGCTGTTACTCACCAACTGCTGGAGCATCATACTCTTCCCCCAGCAGAATCTCTGGAGCAGAATACGCTAGCGACCCACAGCTAGTGGCCAACATTGTCCCTGGTTGGAATAAGTTGCTGAACCCAAAGTCTGTTAGCTTCACCGCCCCCTGCTGGGGAAAGAACACCACGTTCTCCGGCTTCAGGTCCCGGTGCACCACGTGCAGCTGGTGGCAGTACGCCACAGCACGCACAATCTGGGCAAAATGGCGCTTGGCATTGCCTTCAGCTACGCCTCCCTCGTGGCGGAGGATGTAGTCGTAGAGGTCGCCACCCTCAGCTAGCTCCATGATGAGGAAGAGGGTGCTGGGCGTGTCGATGACATCGTAGAGGCGAACCACGTTGGGATGCTGCACTAGTCTCATGCACCTAAAAAAGAATTATGCTAAATGTAAGATAGTTGTCAGCGTAATCCAAACTAGGAATCTTAACTTTTAATAGTTGTGCAGCTGATAATTCCATTTGACTTCTAAATATTGCAGAAAATAAGAAATTGCGTTTATAATACTTACACATTATGTTCAGCACGGTAATCTCTACGTATTTTACCAATTCAATGATTTTAGAAGCGTAAATGCAATTGCCGGAAGTAAGAAGCTAACATATCTAATTAGGTCACTTGTTAGCAACTACTGTTTCTATGAAACAAAGAAGCTTCAGGCAATCACCAGTGGGGTTTACTGACTTATTTTCTGCCAAGTTGGTAAAGCGTTTACCTCATTTGCAAAGCAAGCAAAGTGGGAACATCTCTTAAGCTTAACTTAAGTGTTAACCACTAACGAGTAACGACTTATTCAAAAAAACATTGCTTCAGGACTTTCTGGGTTTTATGACTCATTCCTGCACCACTCTATTCAGTTTTAAATTAGTATGGTTTACCTCACTTCCTGTAAGAGGTGGCTTGTTGCCATAACGTCAAGTTTTGTCTTGTCAATCATCTTGACAGCAACCAGTTGCCTCGTGTTGACATGACGAGCCAGTTTGACCACAGCAAAGTGGCCCCTGCCCAACGTGCGACCCAGAGAGTAGAGTCCGCTGAGATCCGAGCGACCGGGGCTGCTCCTGGGCTCGATATGTCCATCAGGAGCTGAGGTGGTTACTTGTCCAGAGGAGTCCATGTTTGAAACCAAGAAGGGATTTGAGGAGTAGCACAGGAGGAATTCAGGAGGAAGGGGAGAAGGGTAAGAGGAAGTAGGAGACGGGAAATAGTTGTGTCAAGGTGTCGGGGACGGAGGGAGGAAGGGGGGCAGGGCAGCAAAGTTCCTCACTGGTAGGGAGTTGCCTAGAAGGACAGAAAAAAGACAACACAATGAGATAAAATTACAGTGTTGAGGTTTTGGCCTTGGCCCGAAGGGAAAAGGGCTTAGATGAGGTCAGCTGCTGCTAAAAGCCTCATCCCTTCAAGTACTAGGCATGATTGAAAATTACCATATTTTAACAAAGGCAGAGAAGCCAGGTTTAAATAAAGCAGTGAAGTCTAGATTGTATCTAATTATACTGAAGCACAATGCCACCAGTATAGGGTAAAACATTATTTTATTGTGTGTAATGTTGAAGGCCTGTGTTTCTCAAATAACAACCATCCAGCACAAATGGCACGCCGAATCAATACTGTAACAGGAAACCGTAATGTATGTATGCATGTGTGTGTGTGTGTGTGTGTGTGTGTGTGTGTGTGTGTGTGTGTGTGTGTGTGTGTGTGTGTGTGTGTGTGTGTGTGTGTGTGTGTCATTAGTTTGGCTAAGAGGGTCAGAAGGTGGCATTAGACCTGATGATGTCATCACCAGATCTTCCCCAGGGTAACAAGTTCATCATCATCTTCATTACCATGGTGATCGATACAATTACCACTGTCAACTTCACTGCTGTTGTCTTTAATGGAAAGTGATGCTGTCATATAGTGATACATAATTGATGATAAACTATTGACAGTGATGGTGAGGACAATTAGGATAAAGAAAACAGCAGGTTTTTCCCCACATGTTTAAATCCCCTCTCACAGCTCTACTGGGCCAAGTATACAGACTCAGGCCTCACCGTGTCAATATGCTCTCATATCCTTGGCTGTACACTTTTATCAGATTCACAACACTGCATGATCTTGCCTAAGGGCTGCTTCACTTGTGCTAAGGCCAGCTGTTCTCTACTTGGCCTCAACTGCAGTCAAGAGTTGGCACATACGCATGTAGTCTTTTTCCTGGCTGCTGCTCAACACCTCCAAACAAACCTCGCTGACATTGAACGCACCACAGTAATAACGCCGCTGTTGGACGAGATATGCCGTTATGAAAACACCTCGGTGCCAACTTACCATTGTTGTGCAAATTATCCCGTAGCCGCGAGCCAACGGGTATTTCTGTCACTCACACACGGTGTCGCTGAATTTAAACGTAGAAGAAGACAGCGCTGCCCTCCCGTGTCCTTTCATAATACTCCATGTTCGCAGTCATACTTTTCTCATGACTGCCTGCCTCAATTCATTGAAGAGTCTCTAGCTCTGTCCGCGCGCCCGCTCCGCAGAAACACAAGAGTGGGACGGTACATATCGTGCGCGCGCCCGTGTGTACAGCTTGCTTTTGACGTCACTACATTCCTTCTCGCTCCCGCGGCGCAGCAGCAGCGAGCGGCCGCGCGCCTCGTGCGCAGTGAAGAGAGGAAAATGAGTGAATGAAAGCTTCGGAAGTCCAAGAAATTATATAACTCACTGACTAATGTGCATTTTCCTCTGAATAGCAGGGATAGACAATGAGATGTCCCATAACATACATAATAACGTACATTCCTGAGATGCTTCTTTTATAATGACTTTAGGGCCACAGCGGAAATGAGGACCTAAACAAAAATAGTTTCTATTTATACCCCTATCTGCCTTTGAAATTGGAGTGCACTAATGGAAAGTCACATAGCATTCCTGTACTGTTCCTATAGGGAGCTACAGTGTGCCAAATAGAATATATTATAGTGACCTCATCGAGGTTTTGGTGTATGAACTGGTTTGATATCAAGCCTGATATCTGTTTATCCGCCTCATGGCCACACACCAACATTTACGTTTTTGAATTGCATTTAATGTATTTTTGTTGTTGTTTGCAGGATTTAGAGATTCCAAATTGTTATTTTGAAAAGTCTGCACTAGTGGATGATCTCATCCCAGAGCTCTTTGTTTAATCTCAGGCAAGCTGCAGAATAATGGGGCCATCTAGTGGTCCTTTCTTTCCACCTTCGCTATTTTCTCTTTCTAGATTACTTTTTAAAAACTGTATTGCCGATCGACCTGCAACCCACACACTACAGAGAAAAACGGATATGGTTAGGTATAAGAAAGTATATATTTTTTAAACTTCATAATACAAGCAAAAAAAATCCACTAAATTGAGCTTAGTTAAACAAATGCCCAGTTGTTCACATTATCAAAATAAAATAAGGTACCCGACTCAAAAAATGTTTTGCCTTAAAACCTTTGAGACCGTTTGACTGACTTAAGCAATGGGCCTGTTGTCTTAACCATCAGTTTTGTGACATCTGACTGACAATTTCAACAACCAAAGCAGTCTTGGACTCGTACACGTTTACACCATGTGAACAGCTTTAACACAAGTCTAAACAATAGGCTCATCATTAAAGATGTCAGCACAGAATATCTTGTTTAAAATATTTGTAAAATATCATAATTATTTTCAAACTATGCATTCAATTACAATCTAAGTACAAACATTTACTTACGTTGCCCTTGTACATACTTTTTCTTTGGTGCAACATGACATATCATATTTTCTCTCTACCTTTTTAATGAAGGTGGGTGCTTGGATTTCCATTGTATCAATATATTTTTGCTGCTGTCCTTATTAATAGTATTTATGTTCTTTTGGCAATTCTATTTTTACCAATACTTAATTACCTTCTGTTTTAATGTTATCACTTTTACAGTTATAATAGCCAATAAGTTTGGCAGCACATATGATCTGCTGAATGTATTGCATTCAAATGTATTTCTATATCAAAGGTATTTTTTGTAAGGTTTGCAGTGTTGTACCACTTTGAAGTAAACCAGGACTGACCTCATACCAATTAATACACAGACATATTGGGAGGAGTACATCTATCCATTCATTTTTACTAAAGTGGCATAACTTCGCTTTACACATGCTGGTCCAGAAAAAGCTAGTTACAGATTTTGCACAAAAAACACATAGAAGAATATATAGTTTGTATTATTCTTTCTTTTTCAAATTCAAGTTTTACATGTGATGAATTCATACATTTTGATACTTGCTGTCTCTGATGGCATGTTTGTTTATTAACCAAGGTTACCTGGTACAAGATACAAATAAAACATACAGTAGGGTCAAAACAAACAAAGATAATGGCCCCTAGCAGGAATAAAGTGCAACATAAATATCCAAAACAAAGGTTGAGCATTCTCCCAAAACCCATATTTTTTTCTCTAACACAAATAAACAAGACCACAAACCAAAATCAAACTTCAATTACCATACAGTGACACTTGCTACTTCTCTGACACATAATCACCCATACTATACTTTTGCAACACTTTTATAAAATGTATATATAGTGTATTGGATTTTGTAAGAAATAAATACACATAAACCATAAAAATGGTTAGGGTTCCTGAGAAGTAAAACTCATGATATAAATATAAAAAGCTTAAATTATAAGTTAAAATCAGCATGTTGTACTATCAAAACTGATCAAAACACATTGAATCGTGAAGTGCTTTCTGTTATGTTGCTACAGCTTAGTGCTGCTAGGAATGAATGATGCAGCTCTTTAGTCAGCTGTTTCAAAGTTCATGCATATAGCACAGTGCTTTTAATTGAATCCTGAAGTAGCACAAACAAAGGTATCCCAAAATTCAAAATCAGTCTCTCCCTTTCCCAGCACAGTTGTGCCTCCAGCATCACTCAGAGAATCCTTTCACCGTCAGCAGGGCCTCCGTCAGCCTGTCTCTCATGATCTCCTTGGAAGAGTATATGGGCAGGGTCAGAATAGAGTGACAGGTCAGAGACCCAGGGAAGTGCTGATCGTAGGTCTGACCGCTCTGGATTTGAATGAGTTGAATCTTCATTTTGACCTCGTCCATGCCAAAAATGGGAACACCCCTAAAACCAGTCACGAACCCTGAGGAACACCCGGGTAGAGAATAGGAATCTTCAGGTTAATTTGTGTCGGCCTTATATGTATTTATTTGAATGGATGAGTGATTAATAACAATAACATTAATACCTTTACCAACTGACATGATTGGGGATATGAATTGATAGGCTGCTTACATTAGGTTCCGATTTCATTAGGTACTTTGTAATACTTACACAGGAAATCTTTCTTCTGGTCTTCTGTCAGGTCCTCAAACACTTCCCAAAACATCTGAATGGTGTCGTAGCCTAGTAGTAGATTCCAAACTGTGTTCTAAATTCAGGTTGAAAAGACAAATCTGTTACAATCTTTGATTTATAAAAATCAAGCTAAAGAAAATGTAAATCAGTTGCAGAGAAAACAAAAGGATCTCGTGTTTGGAACAGTACCTGTTTCAGTTTTGCCCAGTCATAGACCTCCTGGCCCACGAGCACTCGCTGTAGCTCTTCTGGCCGGAACAGCTTCACCATATCCTGGTCACACACCATGAAGAAGCCCCGCTTGAACTCCTGAAACACACCTTCCACTGATGTGTTGAAGGCATGATTCACGTAGGCATCCACAAACTCGTTCCTGTTCAGCAGATTCAAGTTTCAAGTCAATCAATATTTATCTGAAACCGAGCCAAACTGGGTGCTTGTCACATACACAAATGAAAATGTTAATATTCTAAAAGTCTTACCTATTTTGAGCTGTCACTGGCTTTTCAGGGTTTTGGGGATCAAGGTCAACCTCTTTCTGATCCCAGCTGATCTGTTCAGGAATCAAGAAAGTGAGCAGGTTAGTAACATCACTGCAACATATTTGAGTAAGAAAGATGAACGAAAGAGTAAAACACCTACCAAAAACTCTGCATACAGGTTTTCAATTTCATCATCTTCAGAGTCTAAGATGTACTGCAGACTCCTAAAAAACAGAAGTTCAACATAAGATCTGAGTAATACATTTTTTCTTTTTAAAGTGACCTTTGCTGCTACATAGTATTTATTAAATATATTGTGACCTTTCAGGAATCATTCAAATCAACACAATGCAACTACTAAATGTAATGCAACTATAATCTCAGACTTGATTTCAATTGTTGGCGAGAACTTCACGATATACAAAGCTGCAGGCAAATGGCAATCAGGCCTTCTTGCTGTTGGACTTTTAGGGTAATAGAGTTGGGCAGAAACAAGTTCTAAAACCCGGAAATAACTTAGCATTTTTCAACTTCCGGTTCGATCCTCTCGAAGTCAACATTGTTTTTCAACGTCTGAAATAAGGTGTTGGGTTAAAACAAGCCTAAGAGATTTTCATGTTTTGTTCTCAGACATAAAAAACTTCAGTAAATACCCAACTTGTGAATATCCTAAGCTTATATTACATTACATTATATATGTATCATAAAAACGGCGGTTGCTAAGAAAGAATAAAAGAGACTACGAAACGTCATCACATCGAGACAAGACCGCTTTTTGCTTAGCGTGGTGATGCCGACCATGCAACCGGGATGTAGTTTGTTTATATCCTAGCGTAAGATTTTATATTCTGGGGATTGCATTTTCGCTGTGGCATTCATGTGTGGAGATTATCCTGGTGAACAAAACGTGTTAAGTATTATAAATGTGTTATGGCCACAAAGCTTATTTTATGCAGTATACCAACATCAAATGGAAAAATCCCATTGCTTTTTTTGGAGGGACCGATCATTTATGGGTTGGCCTACAAAAATACATCAACTGCACCACCATTTTCGACCAGCTAGTTCTTGATTTTAATACATTTATCACAATAATTGCCCTGTGGACAGTCCATATTCAAAACACTTGTGTATAAGTTACCAACCGTAGGGTCAGTTAATCGCAAAATACAGATGTATTGTTGCATGATGTTGCTCTAAAACACCACATTTGTGTAATGATAAAATGTGGATGAATACTGACTTTCCAACAAAGGGGCTGAATTCCATCATATCCTCCAGTGTGGGCTCTACACCCAGCAGCTTCTTGAACAGAGCCAGTGGGAATTGTAAGTGAATGATACACTGGTTGTACAAGGCCAATCCACACAGAACTCCAAACAGCAAGCAGTTTGTCTTGTCCTCATCTGTTGCCTGGGTGGATAAGAGATAAAAACAATGACAATCCAGGGTGATTGATTTAATTTATGTTGCATATCTTATTGTTGCTTATCATTTTTAGCAGGAAATCCATTACATAAATGGAACCTTGAATCTATCGGAGTGAGGACTTAAGAGTCTTACCGTGGAGCGGAACCACGCCAGTGTTTCCGGGGTGTTGAACATGAACATCTCAAATTTGTTTGACACCATACTACGAAATGAGTGGTGAAAAAGGTCTCTGTTGGACACAAGTGTGATCTGTGGGTCCCCATCGAAATAGACCTGAGAGACAAATATTAAGATTCTTCCTGTGAGGTCACATCACATAGCATCCAAAGCGACTTACAATGAGTGCAATAAACCATGAAAATAAAACATGCAGTAATAAGCTTAAACCAACAGGTCTCAACTAGCCTAAATATTTACCATAAGTGGCTTCTTCAGCTCACTGAGAGGTGCAGCAGCCAGTTGTCCGAAGGTGCCTTCCAAAAGTGACTTTCGCTCCAGCTTCAGTTCAAAATATGGATTTGGCAATCCATACGACCAAGTCATCATTGTCTGTTGTTCTTCCTAAAAAATAATTGAAAGTAATATGTTATGTATACTTGTTATATTTGAATGCGTCATGTCATGCATTTTACGGCATTATTTAAAACTGCATTTATTTTATGAGCACTTGGGGGCAGCGTAACAAGCTGTAAAAAACAGCATGGACATATTAAAGAGTTGTTATTGAAAACTTGGCAAACAGTAGCCAATTTACACAACAGCATACACAGAGCGTGTAGCATTATAATCAATATTAGCTTCTAATTGATGCTTGATGCTTGAGTTCATAAGAGTAAGGAAAGTACAATGAGTCAGTAACGTTATGGACCGTGAAACCAAAACAATAAGCTAAAAGGCTCTAAAAGCTGAGGGTATCTGATGATTCGGGTGATTGGTGAGGTTGCCATTGAAAATGACCCCCTTTCTCATTGCACATTGTTATTTGATTATTTGTTTATTCAAAAAATTGATAAGTGCAGCTTTATAATGAGATTGATAATGTAAATAGGTAATCAGCTTTAGAGTGGTGCAGGAGCAAGTCTCAAAACCCGGTAACTGTTTAGCATTTTCCTACTTCTTGTTCCCTCTTCTCGAAGTCAACCCTGAAATAAATGTGGTTTACTCACGCTGAAGAGATTTTTATTTTCATGTTTTGTTCTACGACATAAAATATGTCGGTAAATACCCCACTAGTGAATGTCCAAAGCTTTTATTTGTCGAAATGTGTAAGCATCATAAACGTGTGTTTACCACAAAGCTTTGGCTTCTGTCGAGGGAGCCCTTGTGGCGTTAACTCCCCAGTTACAAATACTGATATCAGTTGACAACCAAAATGAAATTGTTTCTATGAATTAGTTCCAAAGAAGCAAAGTTCCAGACTCAAGTTACCATAGCGCATATAACATCGATGTCAAAAGCACTTTTCTTTGATTTCAGATCCATCACAAATGGGAAGTTGCAGATGATAAGTGGCTGGTGATCCGTATCCTGAAAAAAAGAGTCATGTGAGTAATTTACTTGATGATCACAGATATTTGTGTGATTACTGATTGGTTAATATTTGTTTACCTTGATTTTTGACATTGACCGCCAAAGCTGAACATCTTCTCGAAGAAAGTTTTTGCTGAACCCCACACAGAACGTTTTTTCTGGGAGTCTCTTACGTCCTGCGATTCTGCTGTTGGCCTTTAAAACAAGTATAATAAGATCCAGTTCATTAAAGAGGAAACTATGGTTATCAATATTTCACAGCAAAAATAAGACAGTTGATACTCACGTTGTACATCAGCTGGAGCACTAGGAGCAGGTTTCTGACTCCTGAGTTTCGAGGAACAGGCTGGTTGGACAGGATCACTGAGAGGGCCTGCTTCCACACCTTAACATGTTTACTCATGGTGGAGGATGGCAGTGAGGACCACCAGTCCCCTGAGGAAGACAACAAGGAGATTTGCATTAATGTTAGCTAGCAAGTTAGACTCTATACAAGGACCCAACGTATTGCAATTAACGTAAAGCATCTTATTTGAATGAGAAAAAAAAAGTGTTTTTAGGGGCTGTACACACGCTGTGGGCATTTGGTGTCTGCTCTTATGCTGACTTTTGAAGGGTTACAGCTAAATGTACCAGCTGGTTTTCTTACAGGAGTTGTACTACAATATTGCTCACACAATGAATATAAGGGGACACACTGGACAGATCTTAAAGTCAGGGTAATGAAAGTTCGACTAAAATAAAAAACTTCAGAGCATCTACATGAAAACATTGGTAATGAGCGCGCCTAAAACAAGGCACTTGCACGGCCCCGAAAGTTACACAATAGCATGCACTGCTTAGTATTACTGTAACTCCCATTTTGATTATCATAAAAATTGCAACAACTTTTCCCTTCCGTTTTCACCCCTTATTCCTTGCTGTACGTCTGATGAGCACTCCATTACATGATTATTTGATACATTTAAATTGAGCGTGTCAAACATTCAAACAAGGTATTTCTGACTGTACCTATGACCCGACGGCTTTCAGCAGAAAGACTTTGTATGGCAGCAGCAACCACGTCGGAGAGCTTTGTGCTCGACTGCAGTTTGTCTTTCTGGATCACATGCAGGAGCTCATTGAGAATCAGGAAGATCCTCAGCCCCTCCACTCCCACTTGCTCCTCATCAAGGGAAGGAAGCAAGTGCAAGGCAGCTTCCTCAATCTGTTGATGAAAAGCAACGTGATAACTGAGTAGAGCATTACGAAAAGGTTTTGAAACTAAACTTCCCACTCTTCCATGTTTATTAATGCTCAACACATTTCAATTCATACCTTTTCCAAAAGACCATCCCTCTTTGCCAGTTTCTCGAAAGCACGTTGCACAAGCACGAAGTTCAACCCGTGGTACTTAGGAGAAGTCCGAAAATGTTTATCATGGCTATGGAGATAAACAGTGAATAAATGTTATGTAATTCACCATATTGGAAGGAATAATATATGCTGCCCAGACAATGTTTACCTTTGGTCCACGAAGATTTGATTCACACGTGATGCAGAGGAAAACGTCCTGCGGACATTCCTGGAAGGTTTTAATGTGGTTAGTCAACAACATTGAGTGCTTGCAGCCAATAGCTATCATAAAACTAGAGCTGTGTATTGGCAATAATCTAGTAATTCCATATTAATTGGGATAAAGAGGGGTTATTATTCAATATCAATAAAAAAAAAAAAATGTATTGACTAAAGAATTACCACCTAACACATACAATCCGAGTTTAGGGACCCCATTATGCTTTTGGGGGTTTTCCCTTTCCTGTAGTGTGTTATATCGGTTTGTGTGCATGTAAATGCTCTCCAAAGGCTAAAATGCCAAGTTCCCTCCAGAGGGAGTTTCTCTGCCACACACTTCCCCCCCCCCCCAACCTAAAACACCTCCATTGGATTCCTTTTTTTTCTGTAACATACATAATGACATCACTATGTAACACTTACGCTTCTATTGGCTAGCACTCTAACACATTGTACGTGATAGACTATCACGGGACATCTTTAAGTGGTTAACCAATCACAATTAACCAATCAGAGCAGACTGGGCTCTGGTTTCAGACAGAGGGTGAAAAGAGGTGCTGCAGCACAGGCAGTATGAGAAGAATAAAGAGCTTTTTGAACATTAAAGCATGGCGACATGTCCCAGTAGAGACCTGAAAATGAGCATGTCATGGATCATTCAGTACAGAGGGAATTGCATTTGCATTTATAACGCAAAATAAATGTAATAAATGTCTGCAACAAATCTATGCATGTTAACTATCAATAAAAACCCAATGTCTTTGAGAACACAGCATCACAAAATATAATATCGCAATACTCAAGTGTAACGATATGTAATTACAACCTAACATGATATAACCCATGAATATAATTATATATACACGATAACTGCTACTTACTCTTGTCTCCTTTTCCATGATCTTGAATTGCCTTTAGAGAACCATTTGTCAATCAGGTCATCAATAGAGTCCTGTTTTAAATTGCTGTCAGTGTTTGACTCCTCTTGAGCTTCCTGTTAACGAAATTAAAAATACTTTATGTTTGGCTCAGGAAAATGTCATAACATGTACTGTATCATTCATTGGTGTTAAAATATTATTAAACCTCCAACCATTATGATCTGCAGTGTATTTGTGTTGGTACCTGAACAGAAGTTGCAAACGAACAGTTTCCTCCCGCGAAGATGTTTCTTATTTTAGGACCATCAGTGATATCTGGAATAATAATATAATAAAAGTTATACTTCTTCGAAATACGTTGACATGAAACCATGCCATGTGTAATGTATTGTAGTAGGCATTCAGTCAATTTAACATGCTATTTTCCCTTTAACTACTGTCACGCTGGCTGCGGTAGGATTTGAGGCCTGTTTTGTTTGACTTATACTGCCTGTAAAGAAAATGTGTTTGTATCTTGAGCAAAGCACATGTATGGACTAACCATGTCAATAAAAGCAAGGAATAGAGAAGAGGAATAAAGGAAGGTTCCTGAGTGAAATGGCAGCCATGATAAGAGTTGAGGGAATTCTGTACAGTAAGTGATAAAGAAAGTGATTTTATCAATGGAAAGGAGATAATGTCCCACAATTCATTGTAGCAGCAACATTTTAAGAGAAATTATTAAGGAAAAGGCATAGGACCTCATAAAAAAAGAATATATAATAATATAAAATGTATATATATTAAATATTTTCAAACAATAGACATTACACAAAATGTAAACCCTCTTTAAAATAACTTTCAATAAAAAGTTACAATAAAAGAAAAACAGAAATATTAAAATATTATTAGTAAATAATAATACAAAATAATTAAAATCAACATAATACAATTAAAAATACGTAATTGGACACGGGAAATCTTCCAAAAGTTTAAACAGTTACAAAGCTGCTAAACAAGAGGCTATCCAATCCTATCTTGCCTTTAAATTGTCTTCTTAAATTATAGATAATCCTATGTCTGTTGCAATAGTAATCGTTTTTTTTTATGGTATATTGGACAAAATGTTTTATAAATATGTATGACTTTCCTAACTGGAATTAATAACTTATAACTGAAATGTAGATACCCTGTGGCATTTGAACAGGTAGCGGCACAGACGGATGACTCTCCTCTCCGTGTCCCAGCTGCCCCTGCTCTCCACACCCAAAGGAGTAGACCCTCTTAGAGTCCGTCAACACCAATGTGTGATGTCTGAGTGAGAAAACAATAATATAACTGATTATAATGTCAACAACAAAGGCTTTTTCTTGAGTTGTACAGCCTCCAAGCCCCAGTTCAAATCTCTAGATTGCTGTAACAGGCCAACCCTTTAAAAAGCAGCAGACAAAAATAATGTATACTGAATACCTTGAAAAATAAAAAGATGAATAGCTGATCATACTCTCATGGAGCTACTGTATGCAAAGTTAGATTCTCTATAATTGGTTTCAACCGTCACAATTAGATGACATCAAATAATAAAACATTGTTTGAACTGCATTGGTGCTGAGTTCAGAATCTAAATATTGCGTGTTGTACCTTCCACAGGCTATCTTGGTGACCTTTGCCCCCCAGAGCTCTGCAACAAGCCGAGGTCGTAGTTCATCTCTGAATAAGTTGTGTCCGAGCTGTCCATGTTCACCAGAGCCAAACGTAAACACTGCACCGTCCTGAGGAGGCCACCAGACAACCATCAGTCTCACATGTGGTTTAGTTTCACATCTTTACATATCTGTGTGACTGGAAGTTAGTATATCATTTATTTTCTCACAAAGAGCTTACTGTATATTAATCATCTTTTCTTAATGTTGCCTTTGCTCCCATCTTATTTTCAGAGTCAGTTTCAATATACAGTATTATATGATATTTAAATATGATATCTGAATAATAATGATTTCTGATTGGCTCTTGATAATGATCAACTTGGCACTTTCTGCTCATGTTCAACCCATGACTGTTGCATTTTAATGATCAGGGAGTAAAGTAAGACCTTTCCACAAATAGATCCTGTACTTTTGAAGTAGTATTTTATATATATATATATGTTTCAGCGTAATTTGTATGTATTTATTATTGTTTTCTGTTGAGTTTTCATTGTCTTTGCTAGGAATTGTAAAAATACACATACATATGGTTACTATATAAACACCCTCAGTAACAAATACTCAATCGCATAATTATAACAACAAAAATACATTTTTTTACTTTTTTGTTTGTTAGGCCTTTTTGCTGTCTTATAATGACTGTTGTTTCTGTCTTCTCTTTTCTATTGTATGTCACTTCTAATGTATGTGTACTGCCCTTTGCACTAATTAAACAAAATAATTTTAAATAACTTCACAGTACTGGTTGTTCTTTAAATGTTGCCCAATATAATTTAAAACATATTTCATATTCTTATACATTTATATATCAGGAAATCACAGCTTTGTATGTCTAACCTTAGTTAAAGTAGCAGTGTGGTCCTTTCCACAGGAGATGTGAATAGTTTTCTTTGTGTTTAGGTTGTGAACAGGAGTTGGTGTATGTCTGTCTGTAGACAAATACATACAAATTCAGTTTTACATCTGATAAGTATATATTTTAATAAATGTAATAAGGATTTCTTCTTTCTACCTGTAGTGTCTCCCAGGCCGAGCTGCCCACAGTGGTTGCTGCCCCAGCTGAACAGCGCTCCAGAGACAGAGAGGGCGAAGCTCTGCCCCCCCCCCCTGCAGCGACCTGCACCAGGGGGACCGCTGACAGAGAGTTCAGGTGTTGGGGGGATGTGGCGCTGGGCTGCCTCTCCCCCAGACCCAGCTGGCCCCTGGAGCCTTGGCCCCATGTATACACCTGACCATCTGTGGAGAAAACACTGTGACTTCTTTAGACTTTAATGACGTATGTGCTCTAGGCTAACTTCTTTCGAATCAATGTTTTTCCAGGAGAGGTTTTGTTATTATAATTATTATTGTGACCAATACTGGATATTTTTAGAGCTGATACCGATCTAGAGCAGTGGCCGCATGACTGTGAGAAAACAAAATGATTATCACAAAACTCTGGAAAACTTGTGTTTTAACTATTTTTTAGGAAGATATTTGTTACTATAATTTTTAATATTGGAGTCCGACTAACACTGATATTAGGGAGTTAAATGATATATCACATTCATAGTTTCTATATATATTTGTGTTGTTTTATGTACAAATGCTTCTAATGTGTCTGTTAAAACATGGTGTCCTATGTTGGTCATTTTTATTTTGGTTTGAATAATTAGTGAGGTGGCTATTACAATTCTTGACACTGTATTTAACCACAGTGACTCTAAAGTGTTTGACCCGGTTGAATGACTGCATTGTGTTGACAGCTTTTAGAGCTTCCTCTAATGTAAGAGCGCTCTCTGTTGGACAAACTGTGTAACAACATTATTTTGGAATTTTCCAAAAGTATATTTCCCTGCCATATGTTCAGAAGAAAATATGAAAAACCTTCCATATTGGAAACATGTAGGCTGATATATCATCGATGTATGTCCTACATATCTGCCTTCATCTCAGCTACTACTGGACTTTGCGTCAACTTTTACAAAAAAATATTTTTCCACTAAGTCAAAACAACAAAAGAGAAAAACAAAATTGAGTAATGGTACTTTTAAATGCAGTGATTAAGCTGAATGTTAGACGGTAAAGAGCTACATCTCTTCACTGAAATACTAGATGTGTTTGAACGACAGAGATTGATGTATTGCCTATAACTCTGGTGTATATCATTATTTTATACTTTTTGTTTGTGTCATGTTTTCAGCAGTTTATTGTACACTTTACTGTACCTTTCGACAAGGCTACTGAATGCTGGCTCCCACATGCAACCTGAGAAACCTCTATGTTACACAAAACTGCCAAAGGCCTGAGAGAACAAGAAACACAAAATAACACTGATGGAATACCAAGCAATAAAGCTGACATGAATCCGACACATTAAAAAAAAGGTAATATATAATATTATATAAATGGCTCCTTACCTTGGAACGAGACTTGTGTCCAGACAGAGAACTTGTCCTCTCTCAGACAGCAGTGTGACCGTATCATCTCCACAACTCACAACCTTTATCTTGTCTTTAAACTTCACAAACTCTGAGAGAACACAGAAACACAGCAGGTGGTTTTATGGCAGGTTGTTTTATATCCATGTCAATATTCCTGTAAATAATAAACTTTTTAAAAAGGGAATATAACTCACTCTGTTCTCCTCTGACTCTTCTCCCATCTTCGCTCTCCTCGGTGCGGATAACGGAAGCCTCTCCACCCCCCTGGATGAAGGCGAGCACATTGCGACCCGCTGACAGATCCGTGATGTGGACTCTGTTCAGGAAGGGGACTCCATCAGCTGTTGAGATGTTAGAACCATCTCCCAGCTGGCAGCCGTGCTCTCCCCATGAAAACATGTTGCTTATGCGTCTCAGGATCAACCACAGCTGCTATTTATGACTCTGCGAATCAAAAACGAAACGTATTAAGTGACGTATGGAAACACTGGAAAACAAAACTTATCATATCAACACACTGCGAAGAAACGATAATAAAACGCCCACTGAATCAGAGGTAGGAGGAGCTTCACCACTTCTGAGGTAAACGAAACCCGAAAGTGAAACTGGAGTTCGTGAAGTCTGTAGGGTAGAGATAAGGGAGGTTCAATGACTAAAGAGAGAAAATAGATTACAAAACGTACAACTCTGTTAGTAGGATGAGAAGCACAGCAGATACAACTCATTCTCGTAAAAACAGCTCCTTATGTCCATTACCTTCTTCTTCTACGAGGCATTGAGATTATTTAATCAAAACAAGATATCAAAATCATTTATGCAATGTTGTCTTTACAGAGATATATAATATTCAGAGAAGAAGGGAGAAGTACTCAGATTGTGTACTTAGGTAAAAGTAGAAGTACCAGAGTCTAGGAGTACTGTGTCAAGTAAAAGTCCTGCATTCAAAATCTTACTCAAGTAAAAGTACACAAGTCTTGGCATCAAAATATACTTAAAGTACCAAAAGTAAAAATACTCATTGTGCAGATTGGTCCATTTCAGAATAATATATATGATATGTTTTATAATGATTGATCATTAAAGTGTTCTCAAAGCTGGTAAAGGTGCAGCTAGTTTGAATGACTTTGTATACTGCAGGGTAGCTTGTGGATTTACTCCAGGTGGAACTAAAGTCTGATTTAACACTTAATCAGATTTCACATCATTCATCCACATCTGTAAAGTAACTAAATTAGGTATTAAATACATGTGGAGTAGAAGTACAAAGTAGCATAACATTGAAATACTCAAGCAAAGGGCAAGTATTGTACTTAAGTACTTGAATAAATGTACTTAATTACTTCCCACCGCTGCAATTAAGTAAGGAAAAGAGCAACACATAAATAAACTTGTTTCCTTAAAATAGTTGGTGAAAAGATAACTCGGAGCAATGCACCAACAGTTTACAAATATCTTTATACCTTCGAGATACAGTCCCATAAAGTCATTGTTCCACCTGGAAAGAACCAAACACCTTGAGAGGGGGGGGGGGTCCTATAACTAGACAGTGGGATAATGAGAAAAAAAGCATATTTAGTCATTACATTGTGTTTGACAATTATTTTTAAGTTATACGTTTGTTTAGTCAATATGGAAGAAACTAATTCCCAATACTTGGTTCAAAATAACATTGGGCTTGGTAAATTAGCAATTAACAATTGTCGAATAGGCCTACTGCTTTACCGCTAAACTGAGTACACAGGATGAGGGTAGGTAGAGTTTTCACACCCAATCATCAAAGATTAAAGGTGCTTTTTTACATTCATATTATTAAATATATGCATAAACATATGACCTAACATATTATGTAAGAGGTGATTATTTCACAGTAAATTATATAAGAGGAGATTCTGCAGTAAATAAACCAGTTCCACAGTGCATGTTGTGACTCGACAGTTTTGTTAGGTTAAGTTATGTTTTTTACTCTAGTCTTGTGTTTTGATCTTGTCACTTCCTGTTTTTATTTTGAAAGTAATCCTTCCCTCTCATTCCAGATCCCACATTTCCTGCCTTTGTGTGTTTCCCGCCTTTGGGATTGCTTGGCCCTGCCCTGATAGTTCTATTTCGTCCCTACTGACCGCCAGAGACGGTGCTTTAAGCACTGGATATGTCCATCGCGCGCATGCGCAGCTCGAGTACCAATACCAACAGAGTCACCTGTGTACTAAGACGATATGCAGAGAACAATCTTCACTGCGGGTGCTGTGCTCTGCAGGTGCGGTTACTACTGTAACCATGGCCTACGGTTCTACGCGGGCTGTTCTCTCTCTTAGAAGCTAATTATCTGGTCTTAACATTGTGTTCTGACCTGGTTGCTTGATTGTTAGCAGCAGCCGCTTGGCTAACACCTTGCATGTACTGTTAAGCTTCATTATTTAACTCAGCCGGTGAGGGCAGCGCTCTCGCTCCCGCTCCCGGTAAACGCATGATATGGTTGCAGTAGCGCTATATCGTTATATTTACCGCTCCTAGTACTAGACTTCTAGCTCTAGGAGGACGATGTGCAGAGAACAATCTTCTCTGTGTGCTGTGTGCTCTGCATGTGCGGCCATTAAAGAGGATTTGATCCTCCCAATATTGGGTCACAGTTACTACTGTAACTACGGTTCTAAGCCGTAAGTACTAAACATAGTTACTACTGTAACTACGGTTTCAAGCCGTGTAAGTACTGGCCAGGGTTACTACTGTAACTACGGTTCCAAGCCGCCATAGTCAAGACCCTAACTACGGCTCTATGCGGTGTAAGTACTGGCCACAGTTACTACTGTAACTACGGTTCTAAGCTGTAAGTACGGGCCATAGTTACTACTGTAACTACAACTACGGTTCCGAGCCGTGTATGTACTGGCCATAGCCAATACCGTAACTACGGCTCTAT
>CALSBZ010000157.1:657876-678476 GCA_943591055.1 Gobionotothen gibberifrons | reverse complement strand
TTGTTATTTAACTACATTCTATTTTTGAAAGTACGACTTAATTGTTGTTATTAAACTACATTCTATTTTTGGACAACTGTCTCCGAGTCCTGCTTTTGGGTCCTGTGTCTCAGTTCATAACAGTGCAGTGTTATATCTTAAGATGTGTGTATGTTTCAGCAGTTATTCAACAGCCGAGGAGCACAGAAGGAAGTCGTTTTTATTGCATCAACATACAGTATAATGTTAATTAACAAATTATTCCTATATTAATATATATATGATATCTCAACATCAATCAAAACCACATCAACCACAGTCACCAATGTGAAACAATAGTTTAACCTTAGCAGAGTTTCTATTCCCCTTAAAGGGGACCTATCATGCAAAATGCACTTTTGTACATCTTTTATATATGAATGTGTCCCCGGTGTGTCAGGGAACTCACCAAGTGTCAGAAAACACAACCCTCTCTCTTTTCCTCCATACCCAAATCTCAAAAAATGGGGCTGCAACGGATCTTATACAGACTGATACTGATATGAAGGATAACATATCCGTATTTATTTATTTGTTTCTCCAAGTTATGTTTTTGTGTGCACTGAGGAGTCGCAAACAGGCGTTTGTTTAATCATTTTAAGATTGGCTTTAATCAATGTTTGAAAATGAATTCTTCATATATGATAAAAGAGAGTTAACATTTATTTATGGTATTATTTCCACATATTTCTCTCCATTCTTCCTTCTGCCAACGGTGTCACAGTTTCTCGTCTCTCCCGTGTTTGTGCTTGGTGCGTACGCATGGGTTAGAGTTTGCGTGGAGGACCGCACATTTTCACGTCAAGTTTCACGTCTTTTCCTTCCGGGAAAAGATTGTCCCACTCTTGACCTAACAATCAACATCGGCACCTCTGTTGTTTCCCCGACTCAGACTGCAAGGAATCTGGGTGTGATCCTAGATAACAAACTGTCCTTCACTGCAAACATCGCTGCAACAACCCGCTGCAGCAACATCAGGAGGATACGCCCCCAGCTGACCCAGAAAACAACACAGGTTCTGGTCCAGGCACTCGTCATCTCACGCCTAGACTACTGCAACTCCCTCCTGGCTGGCCTACCTGCATGTGCCATCCGACCTCTGCAGCTCATCCAGAATGCAGCGGCTCGTCTGGTCTTCAACCTTCCAAAATGTTCCCACACCGCTCCTCCGCTCCCTTCACTGGCTTCCAGTAACTGCAAGAATCCACTTCAAGACACTGGTACTTGCGTACCATGCTGCGAATGGTTCTGGCCCTTCCTACATCCAGGACATGGTTAAACCGTACACCCCAGTACGTGCACTTCGCTCTGCATCGGCCAAACGGCTCGCTGCACCCGCACTGCGAGGGGGACCAAAGTTCCCATCAGCAAAAACACGTGGGTTTGCTATCCTGGCCCCTAAATGGTGGAATGAGCTCCCCATTGAAATCAGGACAGCAGATAGCTTGCACATCTTCCGGCGCTGGCTGAAAACTCATCTCTTTCGACTCCATTTCGAGCGATAGAATTACTAACAAAGAATTACTAACAGAGCACTTATATACTAATAAAGGACTGGCTTATCTATAAGCCAGTTGAGTAGCACTTGAAATGTTTTGGCTCTATGAAACCTGATACTTGTACTTATATGATTCTGTTTTCTTCAAGGTTGTATCTTCCTGGTCGAATGTACTTACTGTAAGTCGCTTTGGATAAAAGCATCAGCTAAATGCAATGTAATGTAATGTAATGTAAAAGTTAGTATTTTATAAATCGCAAACATTGCGTAGAAACTGGCGTACGCCATTTTTTGAGCGTATATCCCTTTTATAAATGAGGCCCCAGGTCTGACACGGCCACTTAAACAGCAGAACTGTCAACAAAAGTCTCCAGAACACAAAGGAGTATTATGTTTAAACATATTGTATGTAACATTTGTTATGGTTAACTTACCAAAATAAAAAAATAAAGTCACACCCTTATTCATCTTAGAAGATCATGTAATACTTAAATATGTACATCGGGCGTTTTTCTCAAATATGCATATATACATACAACATTTTTTTTGGAGTATAACAGCGTTTTTGCTATTTAGGAAGGATTTCTGATATTAACCCACCACATAATACATCCTATTTATCAAGGATTTCCCAGCCATACATTTTGTTAAACAGGTATAGTAGCAATACTACAAAGGCTGCTACTTGGTTTACAAAGTGCTCTATGACAATGTTAAGTCTTCTGTTCAGACCAGACACCTTCAGAGTTCAGTCCCAGCATCTTTAAAGATGATTTTGTTGCTGCTCAGAGCCTCGGTCAGCCTGGTCTGCATGATCTCTTTGTTTGAGTACAAGGGCAGCTCCAGGTCCGAGAAACACGTATGTGCTTTGGGGTAGAACTGGTCAGGGGGGCCTTGGACTTGTTGATCTCTGATTTTCATCTTGAACTTCTCCAGGTCAAGAACAGGCACCCTTTCAAATCCGGTCACAAACCCTGGAGGAGGGAGAAGTGGTAATCAGTGAGTTTTTACTTTCTATTTGTTTCTGTGAAATCCCTTGTTAAGACCAGCACTGCTCTTCCTATAAATCAGACCTGAATGATTATAGTTTAATTGTGCCTTGCTGTGCCAACTGCATGTAGAACGTTTATTTAAGTGAGGAGATTATGGACACACCGGCCAATAAAACACCTGGTAAACATGGGGGAGCAGAATGTTTTTTTGAAAGCAAATTATCAAAGTATACCCCTCAAACTATCAATTCAGTTTTAGTTTGAGAGTCTTTTTCTAGTTGAAAACTTTTCTCAATAAAATACCTTTGTTGCCCTTTAGACCAACAGTTGCGTATTGTTTTGGACTGTATGTATTCCCGCTCAATAGAGTGGTGCAGTGTTGACGTGTTTTCGGAGGCTTGACAAAAAACAATGGGATTTTCCCATTGGATTACGATATATTACAGAAAATGTGCTTTGTTGCAAACCCACGTTTATGATACTTAGCATGTTCTGTTCGGCAGGATAATCTCCACATATTAACACCACTTGAAGATTTATGAAGCGTAAATGTAACAGCAGAAATTATGATAAACATATTGCTATAAACAACATCAAATGTACATGGCATCAACACTGCTAAGCTAAAAGCGGATTTGTGTTGGCGTAATGACGCTTAAAATTCATTTATGCCCTTGTTAGCAACCGCCATTTACTGTATATGACACATAGAAGCTTAGAACAGTTGCCAGAAGTAAAAAGCTAATTAGGCTATGCAACGCACATGATGGTCACATGCTGCGCAAAATATGACACAGAAGCTGACGTATTTTTGACTTTGACAAGACAAGGGAACCAGAATTGATAATATGCCTGTAAGATGTGGAAGAAGTCTTTCCGGGTTTTTGGACTCATTCCTGCACCACTTTAGTGGCTCATTAGAAGATTTTAAAGCAACTATAAGACATTTTATTGACTCCAAGCAACCACCAGTTACATAACTTACCAGATACTAAGTGTACAGACAGTGAGCATGTGTGGCTAGCAGTAATTGGACTGATTTAATGTTTTATATCTGTTTGTTTTTATTTGTTTTGTGTGTTTAGCTCTATTTATTGATGTGTGTCTTGTCTTTTAGTATGTGTTATGGACCTTGAGTCTGAATAAAGATTGATGTACATAGTAAATGTAAAACTTTCATGAACCATCTACATTAATGCTTCATGAAAACTATAATTTGTCATGTTTTGAAAATCAGGTGCTATACTTACAAAGGAAAGCTTTCTTCTGATCCTCCGTTAGATCATCAAAAACCTCCCAAAACATCTGTATGGTGGGGTGTAGAGGGGTCGTGTTGTACTTCCCCTCATAAACTGTGACCTAAATACAGTGAAACAGACAAATACTTCTTATATATTTAGCATTTAAATCAAGCATAGAAGGATGGGACAAGAGAAAACTAGAATATGAGTAGCTCTTGTTTTGGACTGTACCTGTTTCAGCCTGGCCCAGTCATTGAAGTCTTTGCCCACCAGCACCTCCTGCAGCTCCCGTGGTCGGAACAGCTTCACCAAATCCTGGTCACACACCTGGAAGAAGCCCCGCTTGAACTCCTGAAACACACCTTCCACTGATGTGTTGAAGGCATGGCTCACGTAGGCATCCACATACTCCTTCCTGTTCAGCAGATTAAAGAGATCAGGTTCAGATCCTGTCAAACTATGCTCTGACAGGAGGATATTGCAATCTTTGCATTATTTTCTTCAGCCTGATTAAGATAAGACTGAGCCGGGGCTGATTATAGTGTTACACATACCAAGACTGATGTAAATGAATCAATCAATGTATTAAATATCTTTTTACAGGTTAGCGGCAGAAAGAAATGATTTTATTTTAAAGGTATTCAAATTAAATATCTGCTGCTATCCTAGCAGATAAAAGCAATGAATCATGAGAAATTCTGTCTACAAAGTTATATTGTATCTTTAAGCTTATTGTTTTAGTCATTTATCTTCTTTTATAGTTCTCTACAATATAAGCCTTATTTTGTGTTCACACTGGATGCGAAGCAACCTTTGCAGGGCTACATGTAAGGTCAATGTGAAGACGCAGATAAATGTGAATTCGCCCTGGGTGGCGCGAATCATGCGAATGACGCGGCTATAACGGTAGCTTAGCCTGGCCTGATGGATTTGAAAACATACATTTTAAACGTTTTTAGTCCCAACCCAAGATATTGATTTACAAGATTGTAATCTGATGACAAATAACAAAACACACAAGTCAAGGAAATGCTTTCATTGCTCTTACCTATTTTGACCTGTCAAAGGCTTCTCAGGATGTTGAGGATCAAGGTCAACGTTTGTTCCATCCCAGTAGATCTGGTGATCAACAGAAAAAGGTGAAATCTCTGCTTTGGGAAATAAATATCTGTTGTCAGATGGATATCAGAAAGAGGATGAAGACTGTAAAACACATACTGAGAAATCCAAGTCGAGGAATCCTATTTCATCATCTGTGTAGTCTTCCAGAATGTTCTTCAGACCCCTTGAAATCCGATAAAAGGAATTATATTAAAATATTTTAAAGATGCTTTACAATGTACTGTATTGTGACCAAAAATCTGCATGTCAAACCCAAAATGTGTGTGATTTAAATGAATGTCCTTACTTTCCAACAAAGGGGCTGAATTCCATCATATCCCCCAGTGAAGGCTTCACACCCAGCAGCTTCTTGAACAGAGCCAGTGGGAATGGTAAGTGAATGATACACTGGTTGTACAAGGCCAATCCACACAGAACCCCAAAGTGTAGGTACCTCTGGTCCTCTGGTGCTGCCTGGTGTTGTTAGGAGAGACAATGTTCAGAAAAGTGGAGAAATACCAGGATGACAATTATTTTTGTGGTATGATCATTGGATCCTTTTTATCATTGCATACATATCGTCTTACTTTGGATGGGAACCATGCCAGTGTCTTGGAGTCATTGTACATGAACATCCCGGTTTCAGCTGAAACCATCTCGTGAAACACTTCGTAAAAAAAGTCTTTCACGTAGCCATAAAAATCGTCCCAGCGGGGCAAGTTTCCATCATAATAAACCTACAAGACGAAAGGCAAAACAATGATACAGCAGCTCATACAAGAGTCAATAAACAATGATGCAAGATTTTTTTTGTGACTTTACGCAGAATAAAACTTGTTTTTTATTACCACAAGTGGAATCCTGTAGTCACTCTGATTTATAGAAGCCAAATGTTCAAAGGTGTCTTTCAAAACTGATCCTCGCCTCACGTCGACTTCAAAAAGCACTGCTTGAGGCATATGGAATCCGAATAACCAAAAGAATTCCCTGATGACGGGTGGCTGTGCTTCATTCTGGTATACAGGACAATTACAGATTTAATTTCTTATTGCTTATTTTAAAATGTTTCTGTTGTGTAACTGACAGCTTACTTCACTGTGTTTGTCACAGGGAAAACATATACTCATCAGGCAGAGCTGATACACGATGAACAAGGTTTACGTGGACATTTCTTGACCTGACTTTATTGTGTGTGAAGGTGTATTCTCATGAGGTACAGAACAAGGCTTGAGTTACCTTGGTGTATTCAGCATTCCGGTCAAAAACATATTTCTTCGACTCCAGGTCCATCACAGACGGAAAGCTACAAAGGATAAGTGGCTCAGTATTCTTCTGAAAGGGAAAAAACATATTGTGTTTAGAAGTGTGTGTACTTGAGTGAGTGTGTATTAGAGTGAGTGCACTTTTATTTTATTTGTACCTTGCTTTGTGACCATGAACGCCAAAGCTGCAGATCCTGAAGAAGAAATTCTTTGTTCATCAACAAACAGAATTTGCTTTCTGGCATCTGTTGAGGTTCTGCATTCCTGCGGTTTGCCTGAAAAACAAAATGTTTTAGGTGAAAAGTAAAAAATGAGTAGGATTACTGGTTCATGACATTCGTAAAAAGTCAGCCAATAACGGATACTCACGTTGTACATATACTGGAGGACAAGTAGCAGGTTTCTGACTTCTGAGTTTCGATGAAGAGGTTCGTCGGACAGGATCACTGAGAGGGCCTGCTTCCATACCTCAACATGTTTACTCATGGTGGAGGATGGCAGTGAGGACCACCAGTCCCCTGAGGAAGACAACATGGAGAAGATATGCAGTCATTAACATCAGTGAGCACGAAACACCTGAGCAGATGTCAAGGACCTGATGCAGATGTGTAAAGGTGAGGTTACCTATGACCTGGAGGCTGCCAGCAGACAAGTTCAGCACAGCAGCAGCGATCGCCTTAGCGAGCTTTATGCTCTTTAGTGGGGGTTTGTGGGTCTGGATCACATGCAGGAGCTCATTGAGAATCAGGAAGATCCTCAAACCCTCCACTCCCACGGGCTGCTTATCAAGGGAGGGGAGCAAGTTCAAGAGAGCACCCTCAACCTGTTAGTTTGAGAAGCACAGCAAGGGATAAGTACGTATCAGGACTCTTTGGCCATTCTTAACACTTTAGACAAGTTTAAGAGTAATTATAGAGTTAATCTCGCCATACCATTTTTACTAGTTACAAATAGTGAACATACTGAAGGTAGATAACTTTGAAAGATAAAACCGTTCATGCACTTACCCCGCCAAACACATGATCCTTCTTTACCAGTTTCTGGAAAGCAAGTTGTGCAAGTGGCAGGTTCAGACCACAGTACTTTGATGAAGTCTGGAAATGTTCATCTCTGCTAAAAACACAAAGAAAAAAAGACCATGACCATTCCATTACTCTGTGAGTCAAAACAGCTCTAAAACTGGCTGTCTTTTGGATGTAAGTTTAGGGAGCGTTTGATTTGATTGATTGAATCTGCAGCTAGGTTTTCTATGAGCGCAGCATCCATTTGAAATGCATATTTTGTAAACAGAAATGGTTGAAGATGTGGACGCCCCGGACCGGACCGCCCCAGCTAGATGTAACCCCTGGACAGAAGTATAAGATAATGATGATTTGAGGACAAATCAGTGTCTGGCTCAAAGCCACGCTGGTACACGGACAAAGAACTTTAAAGGTCTCCTAACTATTTGTAGGCATATATTATAGGTCGCAGATATATAAAAAACATGTCTATGAAGTGTTTTGCTTAAAATACCAAACAAAGAATTCTACCCAGATACTCAACTTAATCGCTGTCGTGATTAAACGTCGTGATTAATCCTTTATGTGATTCCAAACCACATCAAGGATTATTTCTGAAACGGTATGGAGCTCAAATGCTTTTTCTCTTGAGGGTTTACCACAAGGACAGTACCTTTTTATATCCTGCTTCTTCACACATACTCTCTCCAGTACAGGTTAGCTCTGAGTGTTAGCGATGCTTGCTAATGTAAATAAAGACCATATTACGTCCAAAACACATCGTTAATTGTTTCTGATAGCGACGTTTCTGATAGGGCCGTGGGCGTAAAGCCAGTCCACATTTCCGATTATAACGTCATATCGGCAGCAAATCTGGATCAGCTCCGTTGTGCCCCCGTTTTTAGAGATTTGGGTAAGGAGGAAAAGAGAGAGGGTTTTATTTTCTGACACTTTGTGAGTCTCCTTACACACCGGGGACAAATATTTATGTATAAAAGACATCAAAAAGTGCATTTTGCATAATAGGGGACCTATAAAAGCGGAATCTTTTCAGGCTAACTCTGTTACGATTATCTTGTTATGTCACGTTTTGTATGTCTTGTAATGGGTGTTTTGCTGTTCTCCCTGGTTGCAGTCGAATAGTCTATTTAGCTTAGGAACCTTCCTAACGGAGTGAAATGACCCGGAAGTACCTCAGTAGCAGCCATGATAAGTGCCGTTCAAATTCGTCTACATGATAGGAAAGGAGGTTTCAAACTTCCTTTATAACCTCCTTTAGCTTAGGAACCACTGGACCTTCCTAACCGAAAGGAGAGGAGAAAATGCTGCCCCACAATGCCTTGCAGCCGCAGCATTTGCCGTCACACAACAGTCGGCCGTTCACGGAAACAAACGATTATGACGGAGAAATTATATCATGAAAGTTACGGTGCTTATTAAGCTTTTTAAAAGGTATGTGGTAAGTTGCCAAAGTGCTTTGTTTTGAACGTTCATCAGTATTATAATCAAAAAGAGAAATATTATCAAATAAAGTCAACATTTCACAGAGCTGTGTGGGTTTTAAAAGATGTTTGAATGGTGATATACACAGTGATAGATGTTAAGGACTAACGTTTATAATAAATACATTTGTATTTATTTTTAAGATCTTTTCATACAATCATACGTATTGGGATCATTTGTATTAATGTGGACCGGAGGGAGAGGGTGACGAGCATAAGTTTCACTTTCCTTTTTTATTTCAATTCCAACTTTGGTCATGAAGAATATGTTTCTCTGTTTTCCACGTTCATAAAGCAGAAAGCAACAGCCTCAGAGCACGGTGCAGAGTCTCTAGATGAGTTTACAGTAGTCCCTCGTTCTTATTAAACATCCATGTTGTAGTCCACTGTATAGAAAACGGTGGTTTCCATGGTTTCCCCACAGCAGCAGACGCACAAAAGGACGTCCGCTGGTGCATCATAAACACGTCGGATAGTGAAAGTGCAGTCGGATTCTCTAAAGTACTGCAGTCTCTTCTCCTAAATCCTTTTGAATTCTCCTATGCACTATCCCTTAACCCCGTGACGTTTCACTCAGAGGTCAAGGAATAGACGATAGGGTTAGAACTTAGGAGCTGATTTTTAAACTATTCGACTGCAACCCAGGTCATGTTTTCCTCCATGTATATTGTCTGGTCCTTCTTCCTGTGTTTTTTCTCCCTGTCGTTAGTCTCCCTGGTGTGTCTGATTATGTTCACCTGTGGTCCTTGTGTTTCTCCTCCCCTGCCCAGCTGTTTCTCATCTTGTGATTACCCCTCCTTGTATTTAGTCTTGTCTTTTCCTGTGTTCTGGGTCGGTTCGTTTTTTGTTGTTGACTGTGTTCAGCGGTGAGTGTTCTGTCTGTCCAAGTTCTATTTAATTTAGACCTTGAAATAAAGGTATTTTTTCAGTTGAATCTGCATTTGGGTCCTGCTTCCTTCACACACCGTAACAAACTCGTTCTAAGTTGTCAGGGGATCAAAATATGTATTTGAAATGTATAAAGTAGTGGATTAACTGACAGATCGCAATTCAACAAGTACAGTTTAAAAGTAAATGTTCTTATATAAAAAAAAAGGATTATAATGTTTATATGCTGTGTTTACCTTTTCTCAAGGAAGCATGCATTCAGACAGGAAGCAGAGGAAAACATCCTGTTAATTTCCCTGTGAAGATTTGAAATCTTAGTTCATTGCACTATTAACTGCTACAGATCCAAATCAATAATTTGCGCTATGTAGTCCATAGAACTTCTGGTTACTCAACAAAGTAATAATATAATTAATATACTTACTGTTTCATCTCTTTCCAAGACTTTGAATCACACTCAGCGGTCCATTTGTCGATCATGTGATCAAGACAGTGTGTTACAGTGTTGACTCTGACAGTGTTTGCCCCCTCCTGAACATCCTGCAAAATAAAACAGTTGATTGAATGTTAACATGATTAAACCCATGACCATTATGCTCTGCACTGTATGTTTTTGTGCTGGTACCTCATTAGACGTGTAAACTGCAAATGAACAGTTTCCCCCTGCGAAGATGTTTTTAATTACATCATTGGTGTCTGGAATAAAAACATAATAAAGGTGAAATCACTGTGAAGTCATTCATTGCGTTTGCAATATTTAATCTATTTTTCACTGTGTAGATACCCTGTGGCAGTTGAACAGGTAGCGGCACAGACGGATGACTCTCCTCTCCGTGTCCCAGCTGCCCCTGCTCTCCACACCCAAAGGAGTAGACCCTCTTGGAGTCCGTCAAAACCAATGTGTGATGTCTTAATAAATGGCAAATCATTTTATTAATATCGGAGACATAAACACACTTTCACCGGCCTCTTGCAATAGTTGAATGAAAATTATTTTTGTCATGATTGCTTTATAAAAGGTGAGATATACTTGTACCTTCCACAGGCTATCTTGGTGACCTTTGCCCCCCAGAGCTCTGCAACAAGCCGAGGTCGTAGTTCATCTCTGAATGAGTTGTGTCCGAGCTGTCCATGTTCACCAGAGCCAAACGTAAACACTGCACCGTCCTGAGGAGGCCACCAGACAACCATCAGTCTCACATGTACAAATCTATGACAGGGGTTGTGTTAGACTTTCTTGGGAGGGGGTCTTAGAAGTTCCAGTATTGCATAAAAGGTCCTTAAGTCACACTATTGCCTCTTCTAAGCACATTTGTATAGCTTTACAACCTTTTATCATATTGTTTTGGTTCAGACTCGCTGCTCTGACCAGCACTGTTTCAGCCGAAGCAGGTAGTATGTTTTCCGTTATGTTTTTGTATTTTTATTAAGATATATATATAGATATAAAAATAAGCAACTGTTAGCTAAATCTCGCCCTATTTTCCCCCGAACAGCCAAAAAATTAGTTGTTAAAGCATGTTTAACTTTTGGAGGTTTAAAAGTAGCAGATTTCTACGAGTAGAGAAAAATTACTTTTAAATAATATTGGACTATTTATTGTGTTTGTTTGTTGTGTTTGTTGTGTTTGTTGTGTTTATTGTGCGCTTTTAACCATACAATTTTACTTAAAAAAATGCATCCTCTGGTTCTCCGAGCCATTGAAAACCTATTGCATTTGTACAAGGGTGTGATTTGATGAGCACATTTGAATATTGTCATGTACACTATGTCTGCTGTCCAGAAGAAAGAAAGGACTCTCTTTTAAATAAAGAAATGTGTGAAGTTAGTCCTTACAACATCTAGTAACCAGTGGTGGTCGGCCCATAGGGGCGCTAGGGGCGCCGCCCCACCTCTTCCCACATTCTAGATTGTCATTCAAAAATATTTTTTCTTTCTTTAATTTTTTGTTTTGAATGAACAAGGTACATATTATATAGTTGGTGTCAGTTAAATGTATAATCTGCGATAAAATATAGATACAAATTGTTTTACGATGTCTAAAGTTACTGATAAGTCACGTGTGTCCTGCTTGGGGCGCAGAAATCTTTGCCCATAGAGTGGTGCAGTGACGAGTCCTAAAACCCGGAAGTGAGTCAGCATTTTACCACTACCGGTTCCCTCGTCTCAGAGTCAATGGGATTTCTCCATAGGATTTTGGAAAATAGCTGGAAATAAGGTCTGTGGTTTACAAAAATGTAAGAGACGTATCACGTTTTGTTCTCTCTGAAAAACGATGGTTGTTAACAAGTGGCTGAATAGGACTACAGAAGCTGTCGAGGACGTTGTACGTCATTACGCCGAACACGTAAACTAAACACTCCTGCTAAGTTTGGTTGCCCTGTTCTGCTTGAAAGCAAGTACCTGCGGTCTTGCAAACTGTTAAAACAAACGCTTCAACTTGTACAATTTTGAATCTGTATGTTTGAATATCGATCTTAAGTTGGCGTGACGTTGAAGTCTTGAAAATGTCTAGCCAAAGCTGTCCAATGAAGGCTACAGGATAGGGATCAGTAAGCATAATAAGGAGGTTGACAAAAACAGGCACTAAAATAATAGACTGTATCAAGTGCTGTGTGCCTTTGAGCTAGCCCTGCGCTATAATATGACATATGTTTTGAGTTTGTGTATACGTTTTCTTACATTTTGGTAGAACCCCCCCCCTGGAGAAAAATGCACCAGCTGCCACTGCTAGTAACACTTAGTAAGTAAGTTACCTAAGAGCAGGTCGGGCCAAAATCAGGAATCTAACCTTTGTCAAAGTGGCCGTGTGGTCCTTTCCACAGGAAATGTGGGTAGTTTTCTTCAAGTTCAGACAATGAACAGGAGTGGGTGTATGTCTGTCTGTAAACAAATAATAACAAGTTCTAATGCAATGTAAATAGTATACATAGGTTTTAAATGCTAGTGCTGTGTATCTATAGTACTTGACATGTACCTGTAGTGTCTCCCAGGCCGAGCTGCCCACAGTGGTTGCTGCCCCAGCTGAACACCACTCCAGAGACAGAGAGGGCGAAGCTCTGCCCCCCCCCTGCAGCGACCTGCACCAGGGGGACCGCTGACAGAGTGTTCAGGTGTTGGGGGGATGTGGCGCTGGGCTGCCTCTCCCCCAGACCCAGCTGGCCCCCGGAGCCTTGGCCCCATGTATACACCTGACCATCTGTGGAGAAAACACTGTGAGTCGTGTAGAACTTCCCTAATGCACCTTTTGTTGGCAAACTACTTTGTAATCAATGATTTTTTGAGAGACAGGTTTTGTTATTATAATTATTATTACCGTCCAATACTAGGTTTTTTGGAGCCGATGTCCATACCTTAGGGCTTAGGATCATAAATCCTCGAGAAAATGTGGTTTCTGTGACAGTTTTTAAATAACATAAAGTGAAAAATAATTATTTATATCAACCTACCTCTACTGTGACATGTCTCCATGCTTTCATGTTCAAAAAGCTCTTTATTTTTCTCA
Organism: Gobionotothen gibberifrons; assembly: GCA_943591055.1. NCBI lineage: Eukaryota > Metazoa > Chordata > Actinopteri > Perciformes > Nototheniidae > Gobionotothen > Gobionotothen gibberifrons. Next base: position 665,468 of record CALSBZ010000157.1, on the reverse strand, counting down.
TACTGCCTGTGCTGCAGTACCTCTTTTCACCCTCTGTCTGAAACCAGAGCCCAGTTTGCTCTGATTGGTTAGCTAGCTGGCTCTGTTGTTATTGGTCAACCACTTAGAGGTGTTCTGGCCCTCAGCCTATCACGTACAATGTGACCACCAAATGTGTGGAAAATGGCTCCCCGCCTGCACCGTGGTCTTTACAGTACCTTTGGTCAGGGCGACTGAATGATGGCTCCCACAGGCGACCTGAGAAACTGCAAACAACATCTTCATAGGCCTGAGAGAACAAGAATCCAAGTGAAGACACATTTTCACAATTTAATATATTTACTTGCAAATGCAGGACATTGATTGACAGCATAACCTCAGTTGCTCCTCACCTTGGAACGAGCTTTCTGTCCAGACAGAGAACTTGTCCTCTCTTGGACAGCAGTGTGACCGTATCATCTCCACAACTCACAGCCTTTATCTTGTCTTTAAACTTCACAAACTCTGAGAGAACACAGAAACACAGCAGGTGTAAGGGATGCAGCTGGTTGTTTACAACTGTAGAAAAATATGCTAAATCATCCATGTGTTCATTGAACACCTCAGACAGACTCAAGACCAATATGGATGGTTACAAACGTGAATGAAAGCTGTGATTGTAAATCAGGGTTATTCCTCTACATCATTTTTGGGAGCCCTCGATAGGTTTAAACATAAGCTGTGTTGTTTGAAAATGAATATGAACTTATTTTCTTGGGAATATCTGAATGTCTGAAAACCAGCATATTATTTGCTATTTTAACCAATTGCAAATACATCTAAATGATAATGTTTTTATATGGAATTCTGTAGGAATGTTGTCATTAATGAATAGATGACATGCTGTGATGAAATGTAAATAAGTCCATCTACGTATTTTCACTTTAAACTTTGACTAGAATTTACAGTGAATTTACTAGTTACACTACAAATTAATATTATGGTATAAAAAACACAAGAGTTTATAAAATATGATATTGTGTTACAAATTAAACTAGCCAGCAGTTTGTCCAAGAACAGCTTAGTCGATTAATCATATATCCAATTATGAGAGGATTTATCGGCGTCTGAACATTTAAGTCATTTCTAATTCATATTAAATAATTAGATTGCTTTTGTGCATTTAAAAAAAAAATTCATTTTAGATTTCTACTACATTTAGCTGGTTGTGCCAACATACGTTAACTTAATTAACATTTTCTTAGCCAGACTTTTACTTCAGAGTATTTTTACAGTGTGGTATTAGTACCTTTACGGAAGTAAAGGATTTGAATACTTCTTCCACCACGTATTACGAGTGTTATTTTACTCAAACACATACATATAAATAGTAAAACAATTACAGTGCTGTAAAGTAACTAAGTACATTTACTCAAGTACTGAGTATTTCAATGTTGTGCTACTTTGTACTTCTACCCGCTACAATTCAGAGGTAAATGGTGTACTTTTACTCCACTCCATTTATTGAATATCTTACTTTACAGATGTGGATGAATGATGTGAAATATAATCAAGTGTTAAATCAGACTTTAGTTCCACCTGGAGTAAACTCACAAGCTACCCTGCAGTATACAAAGTCCTTCAAACTAGCTGCACCTTTACCAGCTTTGAGAACACTTTCATGATCAATCATTATAAAACATATTGCATAACAAGTATTTTTACTCTTGGTACTTTTAAGTATGTTTAGCCTGAAGCCCCTCTGACTGTCCTCCCCCCAGGAAAACATGTTGTCACACACCTGCCGAGTCCCAGCTGACTGATCCCGCACAAAGCAGACTTCAGATCAGCTGTGAGCTGAGTTGGACCATGCCAAGAAAACACATGAGTCACACTGAAGCGTTGGTGTGTGAGCTTTCAAGAGAAAGGAAAGTGAAACTAAGACTTTATTATGATTATTGCGATATTTAAACTGTTTATAATTCTAAAAGAGCATTTTTATGACTGTCCTGAGTTGTTAGGGAGTTGTACAGTCATTACGGGTGCAGATCGGGTTTGTGTTTCAGTGGAAGGCAAAGTGATGGATAAAGTTGGATTACTGAACAGTCCTACAAAATACAGAGGCCAAAGTGTCAGGGGCCCACAAAACAACCCAAAATAAACATAAAAGTGCCCAAAAATATATAAAATTACCCCAAGAGACACAATATGACTACAGAGAGAATCAAAAGGACTATAAATGGCCGCAGACGAAAATAAAAATAAGGATTATTAACTGAAACAAAACAAATTCAAAGAGACACAAAAAATAAAAAAAGATGACGACAAGGAGACATACTACAAAAAAGATACACATAATGACAAACAAGAAGAAGCCACAAACCACTTCAAAGAGACACATTACAAGGCTGTAAAAAGAGGGTAAAACTAAGATAAAGAATGATCTAATTATTTCCACATTGACATATACCTCTACAAAAACACACCACATGCCCACAAAGAGACGCGAGGCAACAACAAAAAGAAGATAAACTAAACAGTCTATTTGTATTCTCCTATCACAGGGGGTGGGGCCTTTTGCATGTCTGTACCTATGGTCTGTACCCAGGGGCCAATTTGGTCATATTCCACCCATGGAGACCTGCAGTTTACTCTTTTCTTAATTGTCTTATCTGCGTATGAGCAATGAGGCATTAATGAATGAATCCACATCAGTCTGGGAGACAGTCAGCATCAGGACCGAGACCAGCAGACTCAGGGTCAGTTTATCCCACAGGACATCAGACTGCTGACCTCACCTATTTTTGTCATAGCTTACATGTGTTTACATACTTTCTTCATCATATTTTCAGCATTCTATGCTATGACTATACAGAGATTCCACCTTCATCAGAGGGGGGAAGTAACTAAGTACATCTGCTCAAGTACTGTACTTAAGTACAATATTGAGATACTTACTTTGAGTATTTCCATGTATTCTACTTTTTACTTCTACTCCTCTGTGATTAAGAGGTCAATGGTGTACTTCTACTCCACTACATATATTTAACACCTTTAGTTATACTTACAGATGTGGATGAATGATGTGAAATATAATCAAGTGTTAAATCAGACTTTAGTTCCACCTGGAGTAAATCCACAAGCTACCCTGCAGTATACAAAGTCATTCAAACTAGCTGCACCTTTACCAGCTTTGAGAACACTTTCATGATCAATCATTATAAAACATATCATAGATATTATTCTGAAATGGACCAATCTGCATGATGAGTATTTTTTTAATATACTTTAGTGATTTCACTTGAGTAACATTTTGAATGCAGGACTTTTACTTGTAACAGAGTATTCCTACACTCTGGTACTTTACTTGATTACAAGAGTACTTCTCCGCCAATACAGCTTTTACACGAGCTGAGCTGGTAAAAGTAAAACATGGTGTTATGAATCATAGAGTCAGAATAGTATCTGGACTAACACTCACCCTGTTTTCCTCTCACTCTGCTCCCAGCTGGGCTCTCTCTGATGGGGATGATGAACGCGTTGCCATTACTTTTGAGGAAAGCGAGCACAGTGTGCCCCGCAGACAGAGCCGTGATGTGATACCGGAGCTGGAGATTATGGAGCCCCTCTGCTGTGGGGGGGACCGTGTCTGAGCCATCTTTTAACCTGAAGCCCCTCTGACTGTCCTCCCCCCAGGAAAACATGTTGTCACACACTTGCCGAGTCCCAGCTGACTGATCCCGCACAAAGCAGACTTCTGATCAGCTGTGAGCCTCGGAAAACGAAAGCTAAAGCTAGAGAGAGTCACACTGAGGCGTGTGTTAGCTTTCAAGATAAATGAAAGTGAAACTAAGAGTGGTTGTTTAAATCCATAGGCTATTATGTTATGAACTAACATTTAAACTGTGGTTAGATTGTAAAAGAGTTGTTACTGAGAGTGTTACAGTCATTACGGTAAAGGTGCAGATCGGGTTTGTGTTTCAGTGGATTGGAAAGTGATGGATATGGGTGGATTACTGAACAGTCCTATGGAGTACAGGGGCCCACAGTATCAGGGGCCCCGAAGCAACCTTAGTGTACACAAATCGACAAAAGACAAAGACAAAAAGAATTGAGATTGACACAAAACAACTTCAGACACAAATAACTCCAAAGAGACACAGAGTGACCACACCACAGGGTCAGACAAAATGAGCAAAAGAAACAGAGACTTCAATTCAATAAACAATAACCATGTAAAGAGACACACAATGACACAAACAGATGTTATGGCCTGGTTCAACAGCTGTGAAAAAGATGGGAAACCAGACTACTTGACTTGTTGTGAAGACAGAAAGACACGTGTCATGATTTCAATAAATGTCCTGGCTGACTTAATAAACAATTAGAAAAAATAGGAACAGACCTCAAATCGTTGGGGATAAGCATTACATTTGGAAAAAAAGCAGCTTTCTTCACATTGAAAAACAAAACATTAAATAAGTCAAAATGTTTCATTAAACGAATATGAATGGATTACATGGAATTACAGTACCAGTCAAAAGTTTGGACACACCTTCTCATTCAATGTTTTTTGTTTATTTTAATTTTGTTCTACTTTGTAGATTAATACCGAAGACATCAAAACTGTGAAAGAACACATATGGAATCATCTAGTTAACAAAAAAGTGACAAAAAATCCAGAATATGATTTTTATTTTAGATTCTTCAAAGTAGCCCTGTTTTGCCTCGATGACAGCTTTGCACACTCTTGGCTTCTCAGTCAGCTTCATGAGGTCGTCACCTGGAATGGTTTTCTATTAACACGTGTGCCTGGTCAAGAGTCCATTTGTGGAATGACTTGCCTTCTGAATGTGTTTGAGACCATCAGTTGTGTTGTGCAGAGGTAGGGTTAGTGCACAGTGGAAAGCCCTATTTGACTGCTGTTGTAATCCATATTATGGCAAGAACCACTCAACTCAGTGAAGAGAAACAACCGTCCATCATCACTTTAAGAAATGAACGCCAGTCGATCCGGAAAATGTCAAGAACTTTGAATTTATCCTCAAGTGCAGTCGCAAAAACCATTGAACGCTATGACGAAACTGGCTCTCATGAGTAAAGATCCACTTCTGAGCATGAACAACAAGAAGAAGAGAATAGTTTGGGCCAAGAAACACAAGAATTGGACATTAGAAAGTGGAAATCTGTACTTTGGTCTGATGAGTCCAAATCTGAGATTTTTGGTTTCAACCTCCATGGCTTTGTGAGACGCAGAGAAGGTGAGCGGATGGTTTCTGCATGTGTGGTTCCCACCGTGAAGCATGGAGGAGGAAGTGAGATGGTGTGGGGGGGCTTTGCTGGTGATACTGTCGGTGAATAATTCAGAATTCAAGGCACACTTAACCAGCGTGGCTACCACAGCATTCTGCAGTAGCCAGCAACATATAAATCATATTCTGGATTTTGTAACAATATCTAAAAAATACTGTAAGATAATAAATAATAATGTGGTATCCTGATCTCTCAAATGTTCTCTAATGGTTAAACTTGAGCTTGACATATTGCTTGTTCACATTTAAAGATAATGTCACAGACCACCAGGTGGAGGTAGAGACTAAATGTGCCTCCATGCAGTGTGTGTGCAGGCCTCAGCCGATTTAAGGAAAATAGCAACAACACAAAAATGAACTGCCCTTCAACTTGCTGAAACTTGGGGATATTTCTTAACTAAATCATTTCATCATCCAAGTAAAGCCTGAGGAAACACACCTGCACTGCTGACTACAAGGCGATGCTTTGTCATGATACTCAAGATGAGTTTGCTGCCGTTCAGCCCAACAGGAGTTACATTTTCCACAAGTTATCTCCAGAAAAAAACATTCTCTGTGTGCTACAGCAGACAACAAGAGTCATGGGAAATGTAGTTTCCTTGGAATGAATGCACTAACCATTGGGTACACAGAGACTTTCAGTCGTCATGCACGTTATTTCACAATTTATTAGAATCAATTGAGCATTAAATATTCTGTTTTAAGGTTAACGTTCTCCTGAAGATCTTGCACAGAGACAGGAGGGAAAAGCACATCAAATCCTGTCTGATAACATCTCATCATTCTCTTCTGTTTTTGTCTGTGGTCCACCTTCTTCTCCCTCACACCGCTAAGAAGCCATCACATGTGAGAGGATACGGCAAAATAGCAGCTGGCGTGTAGACATATCGATCATATGATTTGAAGATGTCTTGAACGTGTGCCCTGACCTCTTTGACCCCTGCAGTGCATCAGCCTCCTTTCCCTCTGTTTGCTTTCTTCTGTCAGAGCAGATTTAAAATATGAGCCTCAGTGTACTGTGTTAACCATTTGGGTTGGATACCATTTATTTCAATTATTTATGTAACTGTTTCATTTGACTTTTACATCACAATGAGTGCTCACAATGTTAATCCACAAAGGGGATTATCTTCAGAAAATTTGAATTTTTTAATTGTTGTGCACTGATGAGCAAGTATGACATAGTTCTACAAAGATTAGATTGCACATAACACATTTTCTTTATTTTAATAAGGCAGAATATTTGAACACCTTATTTTGCCTCTTAGGGCCCATCATTTAATATATTTGTTCAAACTTAAAGACTGGATGGTTGTAATTTATGCAACCTAATTATCTACTACCATAACTTAGAATGATATGTTTGCCTCATATCTTTCATATTTATGGGCATGTCAGTATTATGAATGTACCTCTCTGAGATGATGATAATCATTATACTGTATGTTACTTTAAAAAAGACGTATAAATCCAAACCAGGTATATTGAAGAAATGCAAGAGTGTGTGATTTGTGCATGTGTATTGTTGCTAATCAGTCTGGTTAAAGCATTTCAAGCTGACACTGGGACACTCCTTTATCCTTTTTAAAGATGTTTTGCTTGATGTTTACCTGACCGAAGGCAATCCTGTCTCCTACAAAATAATGTTCCCATTACGTAGCTCAATTTCCCCAATTTATTCTGGCCGTGTCAAACAAACATGCTTACTTTCAGCCTTGTGGCCTTCATAGACGCACATATAATCCCTTCTTTAATATTTAGGAGACAGGCTGAAAAAGGTCTCACATCCATTGCTAAGAGTTGGCTTGTTGTTCTCTTGGCTTTACAGAAGAGGATAACCACGTCGGAAGTGATTTGTCCATCAGCCTTTAGTTCCTTTTATGTGCCGCTGCCAGAAACTGTCAACATGTTAGGGCTGGAGAAACATTGCCTTCTGTTTTGTGCCATCAAGCAATAAAACATATTTTCCTCCAAATTCTACCCAGGGCACACAATGAAAAACACAGAGAAGCTGCAGGTGAAGGCTAAGGTATGCCAATCGCCTCTTTTTAAGCCAATTATTATTTTACTGATGTTAAGTAAGGTCTTAAGAATTATGGAAATCATAGGCTAAATATCCAAATATTATCATGTTTTCTGTTTACTCATCACTTTGTAATATGTATCCTGCTGTGGCTTTGCTGTACTCATGTCAGAATTTATCCTCTTGGAGTAACTCGAGTATTAAGTGAAGGAATGCAGCCTCTTGAGAAACAAACTGCACTGAGCACTTCCAGTGTGTGTGTGTGTGTGTGTGTGTGTGTGTGTGTGTGTGTGTGTGTG
>CALSBZ010000157.1:585973-611782 GCA_943591055.1 Gobionotothen gibberifrons | reverse complement strand
ATGAATTTATGTGTCATTTATCAGATAAGACCACCGTCCCCACCCAAAGCCCCGCCGCTGCCAAAATCTCACTCTGAACTCTGTTCAAAACTTGAGAGCCCTGATGATATCATATAGAAAGCACGAAATGTAGCCCAATATTGCCTGTATACCATTTCTCGAACACATTGCAGGTAGACTTGTGTCTGAAATAAAATGGAATGAACTGGATTTGACCCCCATGGTGCAGTGCCAGACAAACACCCCCCTGCACTCAGACCATCCATTAGCTACATGGTCTACCATCATCAACCCTATGTCTGTGTGTTTGTTGCTTTACAGTACATGTGTGTAGACTTACAGTATGTCTCAATTCAGCTACTTCCCTTAGTTAACTACATGTGATGCACTGTGGACACATTATGGAATTTTGACCAGGTAGTGTTGTCTAAAATCAAACACTGCAACAGCTGCTGTGCCCTAGCCGAAAGTGGTGAACACGGTTAGCTAACTAGCTAGCAAAGATTGTTTGCAGTATCAAATCATTACAGATTGCTCAATTAATCCTATTAAATGAAACATGGCTACACTTCAAGACCAGCCGAGTGGTACGTTGAGCCCACATTAAAGCTTTAATATAGGGCTGTGATTATCCAAGCAATTGCAATCACAGCTGGTTGCCTAACTTGTGTTAAGAAGCCAGGAAGGCGGTGTTGTACGCTTAACTTGCACCATCGGGGTATCCTCTGCATTCTGCAATATATCAAATTGAAACGCACTTATGCTCCCAAAACAGCAAAGGTAAGTACCTGATTTGAGACACGCTATATATTAGTTTCTATCATAGCATGTGTGTCTGTTAAAGGTGGGGTAAGGACGTAGCTCAGTCAGAGGGAACGCTTAGTGCTTAACCCTATGATAAAGTACCAGACACATTCCAGCACTTTAATAACAAATGGGCTGACAGGGAATGATGGTGGTGGGGTAGGGGCTCAGTATTAAGGGGTAATAATAGCAATTGTAGTTTGATGATATAGTCTCATGTATTTCATGCTGTGACAAAGCTTTAAAGATGTGACGCCACATTACATTTTTACTTCAAATCAGATACAATAATGTTGTTAGTTAAGCACAGGAAAAATACCAAAACTGTGCAGCCCAGCAGGAGATTGTTCTACTTTCTTGACAGTATATCTCTATCTTCTGTCTGTTTTCTTTCCATCAGGACTCCCATGCAAATCTCAACCCCCTATTTCTAGTTCCACATGTTGCTCTTGGAGGACGGCCCAACTTCACTTCCGACATGAAGAACCACACGAAAAAACAAACATGGTTGGTCTTTATCAGAGAGACAGAGGGAGAGATGACCACAGTGGCAGTGGGCAGGAGCTCCGCTGATCTGAATCCGATGACCTTTAACCTCATTTTTTTCCCACCATCTGACAGGTCATTAAGGGCTAGACTGAACGCCATCAATCAACAACTAACAGATTACCATCAACTCTCATTATTAACTCCCTCTAAATAGTTATCTGAAAGCAAAAACACTTTATCCATCATTTTATCAATTACTTATCAAAAGACTATTATCAGGAAAAAAGCAGCAGTTACATGACAGCAGTCAACCTTGCGACCTTTATCTACCCCTCTGAAACGTTTGTTTTACTGAAGGGAAGTCTGCTTAAAATTCGCAAATTATTTACAAAGAGTTCAAGTTACATAGATGAATAGCTGTCAGTGTGCTAAAAGAGGAAAAGAGTTATCTACAATGGAAAATGTTTTTGAAAAAAACATTAAGATAGGAAAAACTCTCAAACAAAAAGAAAGACAAGACAGGAAGTGAGTAAATCAAAGTGCTGACCTCTGTGTATCAGTAAATCAGCCATTGGAGCCGTTTCTAAAAATTACTGGTTAGGAGTATGTGAATGTGAAGCCTCAAAATAGAAACGTTAACCGTGGCTTTAAAATACTAAAACAATACCTGTAGAAAGTTTCAACAACAAAAGCAGTGCAGGCCATGCACACAGCTGCATATTCCATTTAGAAAAAGTCTGGAGGAGGACATGTACATTTCTGATAAATGACACCAACTTTAGTATGTCAGAATTGTGTTCCCATTATCTGTTAATGTTGGTGAGGGTCGAAGAGTTCGCATTATTTGGTGTAACTGCTGTCGTCGTGGCACGCTTTTACTAAATATGCATTGTTGTGGTGGGTAATATGCAACCATAACAACCAACCAGGTTTAAGGCAACAATTGAATGAAAAATAACTTCAGTTAGCATCCACATCATTCAAAACATTCTAATAACCTATTAAGAAATTGTTCTTACTGTTTGAAAAGTAGTAGTTTTTAGACAGGCACCTTTACATCCAAGTGAAAGTCGAATATGACACTGGTGTTTTTAATATGTCAAGCAATACAATATGCACAGCAGTGCACACCGACAGGCGGATAAAGACTTGGTTTATCATAAACGGCAATATGCAAAACCTTTGTCTCAAAAGCAAATAAAAAGGCTTTGCATTTCACTAAGGGTGCATTGTGCCCCAAAACGTTTAGAACCCTCGGACAGGCCTTGAAACATGCTGTTTTTTAATAGGAGCATGAATTCGGACATGTGGTTATTGACAGGACAGGATACAGTGCTGAAGGCGGGACCTTGTTAATTCCTTTAGGTTTCTCTGACTTTACATTGGGACTTGACTTTGGGATTCTTAGTATTATAATTAGTCAATAGCTTTGACCTGGGGCCTTGACATGTGGCATGTTGGTCTTGATTTGGGGCTTGACGGTCTTGACTTTAGAATCATAGACACAATTGGAAAAAACATAGCTTTGTCCCAGCTGTTGGGGTGTAGCCACATGATAGTTGGCTTTTGTTCAATTGTAAACATTTTGTGTTTTTGAAGATGAATAATTAAGTGTAATATAATGAGTCCCCTTCTAGATGTGTCTAGAATGAATCCGTCTTGACTAATGTTGGACAGCCCTTCCATGTTATGTCGCACCCCACATTTTGACTAGAAATACATGAACACGTTTTTAAAATATAACCATTCAGATAAAATTGAGTCTCCCTTACTAATATGATTTTACAGATGGTGCCAATGTGAGGATAAGCTAACAGTGTCCTCACTAAATCCAACTTTATTGGATTCTACTCAAAACACAATGTCACAATCAACAGACCAGTACTTGGTTCCAATTAGACTGTGACTGAGACAGATTTGATATAAACATCGTCTCATAGGACCTACTTTCCTGTCATTTCTATATTTATATCTTTGACCTTGTTCAAACTGAAACTTTGGCAAGGAAGGACAAAAAAGATTACCCTCCAGTGAGATCTTAAAATGTCCATCTTGGCTTTTCTTGTTTTGTTCTTTTATTTGCTCTTTATCTCCTGTGTTTTGCACCTCAAGCATACCAGGGGTCATCCAGAACAAGTCCCCCAGATGGGAAGGCCTTTTCTGGGTAAAAAGGTGAAGTGTCTCTAGACAGACTAGGTCCATGGAAGAGCACAGAGACCATTGTCTGAAGAGAGTGGGTAAATTGCACTGGCTCTTCTAATGGAATCATAATAGAGAAGGACATTAATATATGTCCCCACTGCTTTACTATCAAAACAAACAGAACCTGAGATGTATCTGAGCGTTTAATGGGCCAGTCACTGGGATTACTTCTCCATTTTTAATCATGACTGCTATCACTTTCTGCTCTCCTGCCTCCTTTATTGTACATGCAGCACTGAAATGGAACCCGGGTTAGATTTTCTGTGAATGTACAGCATCAGTAACCCCATGTGTACTTTGCATTAGCACCACATGACTGGTCAGATGGTAATCAGAGTAAAAGCACATAAAAGTCAGGTTTAATGGCACCAAAACCACCACCAGAAATGGTCAAGTGACTAGATCAAGACCAAAAATAAAAACATAAAGGGGGGGACATTTTCTCCATGATCAATTATTTGGATTTCTGTGGAGGGGACTGACCACCGCTTTGTGTAGCATGACGTGCATGGTTACAGTTACAGTCAGACTCTTTGTTTCTCCATTGAAGGCAGGGAGTCCAAAAGAGCTTTGTCTACAAACACATTAATGTCCCTTTGAAAGAGTTGCTATGTGGGTACCGTACCTGTGTTGTATTCGAACTAGCTACAAGAGGCTCTCCTACTATGAGTGGGGGAGTACCAGTAAGACGTCTTTCTGTTTACAATGCTGTTTTAGGCCTAATTTTACTGTTCAACCGTTCTAACTATCTAGGTAAGCTAAATATAGCAGTTATCCATGGGTCAATGTTACGCGTTAAGGCCTGGACACACCGGCCGATTTTGGCTGTCGGCAAAATAAATCACTCTGATTGGCTGTTCAGCTTAGCGAATCAGTGCATGAGAAGCGAAACGGAAGTGAGGGACCCAAACAAACTATTAAGAAGGCAAATCTGAGATTTCATTTAAAGGTGGGGTATGTAATTTATTTCAGAAACACTTTTTGTTATATTCCATGGAATGCTCTTAAAGGAGGGGTAGGTAAGTTTGAGAAACCGGCTCGAGTGCACAAAAATTCCAAAGTACACAACCGAAAAGAATCCGCCCCTTCCTTCAGACTTCCTACAGAGCACCTCCTCCAACACACATGAACGCATACACAACACCCAAGATCATGATAATGAATGTAAAACAAATGTATAACAAAGTTATTGTCAGTGCTTATATTTTTTAAGCTAGCATGTTTGTTTTGTGAAAATGTATTACAAATGTTACGTCTAGCTGAGGAGAGCAGGCTGCGGTAACCAAATCAAATCAAATCAAGTTTTATTTGTATAGCACATTTATAAACGATTTTTGATCGAGCCAAAGTGCTGTACATATAATAAAAATAGCCTACAGTAGGGACACTTTACATTAAATACAACAGCACAGATTATTCAGAATATCAATATGAGAAAAACGACACCCTCTATCCTTAGAACGTAACGTTACAGGCACAAAAAAAAAAAGGTTATCAATACTACACAGCCCAAGTTGGTTTTGAATGTTTATTTGAAATATTTAGCGTATTCATCTATCATGTTTGTCGACGAACGAAATACAGTACCTAATTACCTAGCTACGCTAGACAGAGTCCGCTAAATGAGTAAATATAAATGCTATGCTACCTAGCGTTTGTTTCTGTTATTATCGGTGACACATTGGGACACACAGGGGAGAGCAACAAACAGTTCAGCTATGCTGCATACAGACAATGTGTTGTGTGGCAATATGGAGCCCTGGGACAGGGTCACAGAGTGATTATTCCCAGTTGCTGTGTCTGGAAGATACGCGACCGGTACCCAGATCCACATATAAGCTCACAACAGTCCAAGAGAAAAAGAGCGAGCATGGCGTCAGATTTCGGCTCGGTGTGCTCCATAAGTAGTCGCCATCGTTGAAAAGCAACTCCGATATTGACTCTGGTTTGACTTCTCCTAGTTCCCACTTTCTTTTTCTTCATAATTTGCTCCATTACAGTTTTTCTTTTGCAACCGGTAGACGATGTGCTGCTGCTCGAGTGCTGCTGCTCCCGAGCTGCTGCTGGGAGACGGGAAACACGCCCAATGACGGCACGCGCAATGACTGCACGTGTGTGTGTGTGTGTGTGTGTGTGTGTGTGTGTCTGTGTGTGTCTGTGTGTGATTGTTGGTGTATTTGTGTGTATACATTTTTGTGTACTGTGTGTGTACTGTGAGATTGAAGGCTGACAGACAGGTCGGCCAACCAGTTATTTTAGCCGGCCCGGCTAAAATAATTGGTCGTAGTTTTTACAGTATTACGGCTTCCACAGATGAAATATTTGTATGGATTTTTTTTCAAAGCATTTAGAATATGCATTGCTATCAGGATATTAAGAGCATTCCATGGAATATAACAAAAAGTGTATCTCGAGCCGGTTTCTCAAACTTTACCCCTCCTTTAACATCCCGATAGCAATAAATAAATTATATGCTTTGACAATAAATACATTAAAAAAATTCATCTGTGGAAGCCGTGGTACTGTAGCAAGTACGACCAATCATAAAAGCCGGCCCGGCTAAAATAACTGGATGGCCTACCTGCCTGTCAGCCTTCCATCTGTGCACAAACTTATCTCGCGTGCACGTTCGTGTGTGTTGGAGGAGGGGCTCTGTAAGGAAGTGGCAGATTTTTTCCGGTTGTGTATTTTCAAATTCTAGCGCACTCGAGCTGGTTTCTCCAAAATGACCTACCCCACCTTTAACTCCAGCTCTCGACACAGGTTCGGGAAAGCCCCATGAGCTTCTTGCTGTAGAGTGAAAATGGAACGCACACGCTATTTGTTTATATCACACAGTCTGTTCTTCTTCTCTCGGTGTATCACGCAGTCTGTCTTCCGGTTGTTGCCTCTTTTGAATGACGAATACACACTACCGCCGCCTGCTGGTAAGGAGAGTTATTGCCACTCATGCATGTGCAGTTCGTACGTGCTACTTGGCCGTCGGCTGAAGTCTTTGCGGTGTGTTCCAGTGTGACTGTTGGCCAAGACACAGAGACGTGAGGCGACACAACAGTCGGGTCCGTCGGCACGTGTTCTTTGGTGTCAGTTTGTTGTGAACTGTGAAGGTAGCAGTGCGTGAACAAATTATAAAACTCTTTAAGAAAAAGGGCAAGTTCCTGCGTTTCACTTGCTACTTGCTGAAAGTGAAGAGGGTTAACCCCAGAGTAAGCTACAACTCAGAAGAAGTCACTTGATGCTATGTTTTAATTAAATCCAGCTACATGAAATCTCTCTGAGACTCCTGCTTAGGATGTCAGTTTTTAAATGAATAGGCATCTGGATTTTAGTCATGATTATACAAAAATCGCTAGTTACATTCTACACTGGGTTTATTGTTTCAGCCTCACAGTTCCCTTCTTTTTGAAACAAAATCCAAGAAAACAAGGTCAAACACAGAAGCTGTTATCTACGAGTTCAGGCTATGGTTCCACATCAAAACAAGAAGAACAAAACAGTGTTGTCACGGACCAAAATATCTTCAATCTCTAACATTTCAAGGCCGGTAACTCAATACATTTGTAGCATAATGGAGCTCGGCAGGTCGTTCTTGGTCCATGATTTAGGATGCGCGTCTGAATGTGTGTGTGAGGCTGAGACAGTCAGGCTCCTATTGCTAGAGCATTTGAAAAACTAACAAAAAAATGCTAAACTGACGGTTATTTAAACTAGGAAAGAAACTGAGAAACAGAGAGAAAGGGTAGAGCAAGAGAGAAAAAGAGGCAGAGATCATGGTTGTGACAGGTTTATAGGATCCCCTGGAGTGAAAAAGAGTTCTCCATCATACTGACCGCAAGCAACCCGCTGAGGGAGGGGCTCACACACCAACACCTCCTGGAGTCTGTATGTGTGTGTCAGGGTCTGTGTGACCCAACCTAGGGCCCTACTCTATCAATAACGAAATGGATCAATCTTCTGGAGCGGAGTGCATGTGCAGAGACAACCTCACACACACACACACACACACACACACACACACACACACACACACACACACACACACACACACACACACACACATTCCTGTAGATATATAGGCATCAGTGACAGTGTTGGTCTGTGGGAGGACCATGTACCCATAAGAAGTTAAAGCCTTCCCAGGAAATCTGAAACGTATGTCTGCCGCCACGGTGGTCCTCCGAGGATAACTCAGTCACAATACTCTATCCTCTATCTCTCATTTCAGTCTAAATGTATCTTTACCTCTCTGTGGCCCATCCTTTCTCTGCCTGTGTCTGACACAAGGGCTCACAAAGATTTTATTTATGGCACAGACCCCTACTCTACTCACATTAGGTCACAGAGCCCTTTTAGGTCATATTTTCTCCAAGGACTAATAGAGCCAGATTGCATCTTTTCACTTAGGTTTCTAGGAATTCAGAATCAGAGACAGACCAATTAAGGGTTAGGGTTAGGATTAATGTTGTTGATATCATGGTGAGATAATTGGTGGGAGATAAAATGTTGTAAATGGCTGTTAGTACTAAAATAAAAGCCTTTTTTTTTTAAAACTTCAATTTGAACATGTTTACTTTGGTGCCTTTAATGGTAGGCATGTTAAGAACTATTTACATTACATGTAATTTAGCTCACGCTTTCATTTAAACTGACTTACATACACTTTGGTAGACATGCCTTCGGGAGCCATTTGGGGGTGAGTGGTCATCGCCAAAGGAAAGTTCTATATGTTGACTGCACGGGGTGGCGATCTAACTGCTGACCCACCTATTGCTAGACATGTAATGACTTGGGCCCCTTAACTTGGGCTCAAACTTGTTCTATCTCTTGCCATCATAAAACCGTCTGGACTCATCAGCTTCTTTATTGTGAAGACCTTATCAGGTTTTCTATTTTCAGTAATGCTTAAAGCTTTTGTGCTAATAATCAATTCATGCGTTTCTTCGGGGTAAGTATACGGCCCAAGTGGTCCAATTCAAGCAATTTGCATTTGTGAATAACACAAGGCAAAAAGCCCATTTAAGAGATGTCCAACAGCCAATTATCAGTGCTGCTTCAGTCATGCCTAAAATGTTGTGGTTATCCTTTTTATTTTGACTTTTGAGAAAAACATTGGTTATATAGCTTTACACAAAGGCCTATTAAAGGTGGGGTAGGTAATTCACTTCGGAAACACTTTTTGTTATATTCCATGCAATGCTCTTAACATCCCGATAGCAATGAATACATTAAAGGCTTTGACAATAAATACATAACAACATTTCATCTGTGGAAGCCGTAGTACTGTAAAAAGCACGACCTAGGCCTACCTGCCTGTCAGCCTTCCATCTCGTCGTGTGTGTTGGAGGAGGGGCTCTGTAAGGAAATGTTTTCCGGTTGTGTACTTTCAAATTCTAGAGCACTGGAGCTGGTTTCTCCCTTCTTAACCACCCTACCTTTAAGTACAAAGTAATTAGAGTAGTAGAGCAGTATTTTTCGCTGACTTAAAATGTAATTTAGTAGAATTTCTTTATATTGGAAATGTCTTCGATAGTCTATCATATCCCTTTCTCTTTGATTCCTTCATTTTTCTTATTTTATAGCATGAGCAGTTAGGTATAGGTAAAAATGGGGGAACACCCATTCTCCTCCATTACCCATCTACTTCCTTATATTTGTATTTATCAAAGAAATGGCAATGTTTATTATATTTACATGAAGGCAAAACTGTGTAGTATGCATGTCATATATTACTATAGAGAGACAAGAGCAATTGAGAAGCCTTGCCCACTTACAGGACCACTGGCTTGTATCACCCTTCTTCCCCCCTTCTTTTGCTGTATTTGTTTTCTTTCTGTCTCTCTTATATCTCTTCATCTTCCCACAATGCTCTCTTTCTCTTTCACTGCTTCTCTGATCTCTCAATACGCAGACATGAAGATAATTCATAACTTGCAGAGTTTGATAAATGCTTAACAAGGGAGATGTGGCTGAACAATGAGGCCTGGGCTTATTTAAGAGCCTATAAATGATGTGGAGGGCAACCTTTGAACTCTGCTGACCTTTGACAGCAAGTCAAGTTTTGGAGATTATCTTCTCTGCGGGTGAAAGACGAGTGGACTGTGTGTGTGTGTGTGTGTGTGTGTGTGTGTGTGTGCGTGTGAGCTATAGGTACAAGTGATTCACAGCTGAGGACACACTCTCAGAGAGACTAGTGCAGTCTACGAAAAGGTGAAGCCTGTTATTTATCAGCGTCATGAGGTTTCACCGCAGTAAAAATGTGCAGAGATAGAGACCACAGAAGACAAATGGTACAAACCTAAAAAATGCTGTGTGTAGAAAACAGTAAAGCACTGATAGGATTTGGTTTAGATGTCTGTTGTTTTTTCTTTTTCTTTTAAAGAGTGCAGACGGGAAAGGGGTAGCTAACTGATTTACAGTGTTTAACCGTATATCACATAGCTGATGGGAGATTTGGTTTAATAGTCATATAACTGTTACATTTAGTTTTTCTGTTTAAGGATTACAGAAAAACTTCTTATAAAAACTGGCCCAATTTTCATGAAACTCCATTGAAGGATGTAGCATAGGCCATGAAAAAACCCATTGCATTTTGGAACGGATATAAGTCACAGGGCAGATTCGCTTATTAGGTTTCGTTATGCAATTAGGATATTGTTTGGTATAATAGGAAAAATTCATTTAAGTCGAAAAACAACAACTTGGAAACCGCTTTCAACAAAACATCTTAAAGGTCGCATATTATGCAAAACACACTTTTTGATGTCTTTTATAGATAAATATGTGACCCCGGTGTGTAAGGAGACTCACAAAGGGTCAGAAAATAAAACCCTCTCCCTTTTCCTCCTTACCTGCATCTCTAAAAAGCTGATCCAGATTTGCTGCGATCATTAAGACATTACTAAAATGTGGGCTGGCTTGACATTGACCTCCTGGCAACGTTCCGCCCATGGCCCAACCTATCGTCCCCATATTACATTACATTACATTGCATTTAGCTGACGCTTTCATCCAAAGCGACTTACAATAAGTGCATTCGACCAAGAAGATACAAACTTGAATAAAACAGAATCATATAAGTACATCAGGTTTCATAGAGCCAAAACATTTCAAGTTCTGTTCTGAAAGTAATATGGTCTGTGTTTACATTAGCAAGCATCGCTAACACTCAGAGCTAACACTGTACTGGAGAGAGTAGGCCTATGTGTAAAGAAGCCATATAAAGTGGGCTAGCTGAATCCCCACCTGCAGCTGTGTGTCTGTGTATTCAGCAGGATGTGTACAAGAGGGATTTAAAGTAAAGTTGTTATATATATATATATATATATATAATAGAACTGTTCTAGCGGTAAACACTGAAGACAAAACATGTCAAGTAGGGCTGCACGATATTGGAAAAAACTGACATTGCGATTTCCCCCCCCCTGCGATATATATTGTGATATGAAAACATACAGGAATTGAAGAAAAGACACTTTTTTCCCCGCAAACGTGACGTGTTTGAGTTAATTTGCCTACTTAATATCACAAGTCCTAAAATAAATCGCACGTCCTGCCCGAATGTCAAGTTATGTGCTGTATCAGAGACAATGCGCAACGTGAGCTAACACTGTACTGGAGAGAGTATGTGTAAAGAAGCCGGATATAAAAGGTACTGTTCTTGTGGTAAACCCGCGAGAGAGCGTTTGTGCTCCATACTGTTTCAGAAATAATGCTTGATGTGGTTTTGAACATAATATGGCTGAGTTTCCGCTGGTAGACAGCCTTCTCTTCACAGAGCTCACTGCTTGCCTGCATGCTCCAAAGGGGCGTGGCCAGCAGCAGCTCGGTAACATTTAAAGGGCCAGACCATGACGGCCCGTCCACACTACAGCTTCAAAAAAAGCTTGGAGCTGGGCGTGTCTGAAGCTTGGGGATTTTATTCGAGCACCGCAACCAACAACCAATCACATGAATGTCCCGCCCCGCCCCGTTTAGTATCTATGTAAACTGGATATAAAATCCCCAAACAGGCGAAAGCCTACCAGTTTCACCCACTGTCTCTGCCACCTCCCTCCATGCCTGGTTCCTCCGGTTGTATCCCGGTAAGTTAATAGGGACTGGTCATACAAAACCGGGTGATTTGCTACGGCGATAATTAGTTTCTCCTCCATCTTTTTTTGAAATATAGAAATGAACGGCGGGATATCTCTCCCAGCTTAGACGCGGTTTGATTGGCTAGGGCTTGAGCTGTCAGATTTTCAGAAACGGGATTTGATTGGCTGGCGCTGGCTTCTCCGGCGTCTCCGGCTTCAGAAGTTGAACAATGTTTAACTTCTGACGCCGGAGAAGCACAGCCATGCTACCCACAATTCAGTTCGGCGAAAAGCGAGGCAACGTGACGTCACCCCATTCAAAGTGAATGGGCAGACGCGTTGGAAGCCGTTTTTGAAGCTGTCGAAGCTGTAGTGTGGACGGGCCGTGACTATTGCTTCAGGTGAGAAGCCCCTCACTGCAGTGCCTCAATGAGCTCGATGTGGGCGGGAACTCAACATGGGCGGAGCTTCACAGATGACGCGTTGTATCCATGGATGTATAATAAGAACTGGATACAGCGTGGGAGGCGGGGCCTCATTCATTCCTATGAGAGTTGCTCATTAGCGCATGATGATAAAATGGCCCAACTTTTGAGAGAGTGAAACGTCACAGATTACCCAGCATGCCTGAGAAGTACCCGTATGTGCGCTCATAGAGCATGCACAACTTTACCCCAAAAGGCTCGTTCACATCAAGCACGTCAATTTGCGTACACGTAACAGCACCGCGCGTTCTGGATTGTTATGATGGATTTGATATTAACGAGGCGGCCGCAGCAGTTAGCAGCTAGCGGCTAGCGGCTAACTAGTGTAACGTCCGAGACATTAGTAATTATGCTAATGTACACATCAATCGTTATGTACTTTTATATTACGCTGATGTAACAGGATCTAGTGATATCCAAGCAACAGAGCTTAATTTAGCATTATACTTTTGTGGGTTGTCGGCTACATGAAACCACTTGGTAATATATAAAATATATGTATTTTGAAGCCTGTTCTGATCAATTGTGGGTTCAATCTTTATCTAAAAAGTAAAGCTGATGATGGATTACTGTGGTGGAGTTAACATAACAATAGCCTATTTCTCTTAGAAACGTGATGGAGTAAAAAGATAGTAACTGTGATAATTCATGTTAAGTAGCCCACAAGTAACTAAAACATATACTTGAAGGAAAGGTGTAAAATGTTTCCATAAATACCAATATCACACACTACAACACCCCTTGTTGTACCATATGATCATGTTTGGTGGATTTTTTAATATAATAATTACAATCAATATTATATATATTACCTTTTAATCTATATAAATTGTATTTACATTTGTTGTCACTATTTTTTCCACCTATACTATGCCAGCCATCAGAGGTATACATGTGTTAACATCTCTCTTAGGTTTCATTTCTTATTTTTGTGAATTTCTATATAAAATGCTGATTTCTACCTGAAATGCTTATGTATTTGTGATTACATTTTCGTAGAGCTTTGACTTTTTCAGCTGAATAAATATTATAACTAGATGGTTTTGTTCAGCATTGCCAGCTTCACTGTTGAGCTTTATGTTGTGCCCAGCATTCTCCTGTCCTGTGCTCTGAAATCAAAATGTGGATAAACATAAAACAACACTATAAACACTACAATACAACTTGTTATTTGACACACACAAGGTTGTTCATTTGTGTGTATAAATATACAACACAGGCTATACATACATATATATATATATATATATATATATATATATATACAAGTATAATTAATATAACTGTTAATAATTAGAGCTTCTTTGACACATATATCTTTATTTATATATGTATAAGTATGACGACTTCCTCGGGCGATATCGTATGGTATAGCTAATTAATCTGGGTCAAAACGTGTTGTGCCCACATGCAAAAGTTGTAAACTCTGGTTTATCCCTGCGTGGTATTATAGTAATAGCAAACAGCAATGTTCAACTCCTTTAATATTGCAAGTGCAATAAGAAGCTACAGGGACGTTAATCTACGTCGGTAATATTAACTTTGTTTAATACAACATTTACGGTACAAGATTTACATCATACAGGCCATGTAGTATAATATTTTACAAATGATGAATTACAGCAAACATGTGCAATATATCCATTATTACAGCTCCGTGGGATGGCAGTAAGGCGATATGGGTCCGTTCTTATTGTGCATCCATGGGTAAAGATAAAACGCATGTAGTGCTGAACCTGCTGAACACGTAACATGAACGTGCCGGGTGGCGCGGTCCCGTGGGTTAGATGCGCGTTCATAATGCAGAGGGAAATAACTCTCAGAATAACGTTATTAGCACATTCCTACAACTTGAGGAACGAATGTTTTTAATAAGGGCTATACAAGTGTTCATACTGGGTAGTTTATTTAGTTTGGCCACAACGAATATTCCACACAGAGGCCGGTGCACTTCCTCGGGGCTTGGTTGCATCCTGTTTCCCGGGTAGCAGTAAACACTAGATGACTCACCCGCGCTGCTGGCCAATGGAGACCGACGTTGCCACATGGCGGCCATCTTGCCACAGGCAGCTCGCTCATTCATAACATTATGTCTATGGTGCACTATTTTTTTTTCAACATGTCTTGTTGTCTCCTGTATCATAGCCATGCTAATAACGTTTATAATAAACCAAACCGTTTGTAAATCAGTCAAGATTTCAGCGAGTTAAGAGTATTTTTGTTCAGATCACTCACCTTACAACAGCTGAAGCAGTAGTTGTTGACTGGCAAGATGGCCGCCGGTGAGCTACGCTGGCGACTCCCCCTTGAGCCATCTAGTGTTAATATATATCTATGGTTCTCTTCCCTCCCTTCATCCTAACCCTAACCACTCCCTACCTTTTTACCTAATCCTAATCTTCCTTCCTCCCTCCCAAACCCCAAAACCTCTCCTACTGTAAGAAATTAAAATCAATGTTGATATGACGTAATTTAAATTAAATACAGGGTTTTAATTTAAAGCAGTTTTATTCTGAAAATTCTTCATTTCCGGTTAGCATTAGCATGTGGCTAACGTTTTGAAAACCGTGAATTAAAGGTGAAATGACATGTGATGTTGCACACTAAACATACTGGGATTAACACTCATGTATTGACGCTGAAATAACGTTTATCAGGGAATGTTTAAATAACCACAGACATCAGAATTATATATATATTAATAATATGAGATATAATATGTTATTTTTGTGACTGGGTAAGTACGGTAAGTACACAACACAGGAGTCGGGAAGTCACGTGCGTTAAAGGTTGAGCTCCCGCCCACGTTGAGCTCATTGAGGCATTGCGCACTGCATTGAGGGGTACTACCTTCAGATCTGAAACTGTATATATAAAGGGTATGAGGCATGCTACAATGGGTGATCTGTTTGGCATTTTGAGCAAAGCACTTCAGAGACATGTTTTATATAGATATGGCCCTATAATATATTGTTCAAATATAGCATAATAGTTGAGCTTTAAGGTGTGTTAACATTGGACGCAGAGTGAATTTGTTGCGCGCCGCTATTACATTTAAAGTTAATGCATAGACGTTGATCGATGCAAATTTGTGCTGAAAAAGGTTAACGACACCAATTCCGCTGCAAATTAAGCAACTGACGCGAGGTGAAAACTTGCTTCGAGGACAGTGCATACACAATTACAGTAGTATCCATATTAATTATTTGCCTTTTTTTTGTCAAAGTTCTATTTTCTCAGACATAATTTAGTGTGAATTAGACTCCACTTTAAACAAAAATGTATCCTCAACCCTTATAGGATTCCAATTGATTAGGTCATACATAAATAAACAGAAACCAAAGGTTGACAGAATGGTGAAAACTATATATATATACACACATACATATACTTTGTACTATAAGAAGATAATTAAGAATGTGGAAACACAGTTGAATTGTCCTTCAAGATTGTCATTTTGATTTGGAACCTATAAATGGAAATTAAGAGATTGGTCTATACCGCTAAAAAGGCATCTATCCAATATCCATGTCTTTCGAGAGGAAATTGCAATTAAATATAAATGTTAATGTGATTCAAATTAGAAGAGTAACAATACAGAGAAAATACAAAAAAATAAGCTTAATTCAACAGTGTAAGGTATTAGGCGCTCTCCCCATAATAATCTGCTCATTTAAGTATTTTTACAGGGCCAGAGGAGCAGCTGCACTTCTTCACTTTAAGACTGCAGAGTACACTCAGAGTGCCAGGATTGCACTCAGCCTCTGTCTCTGAAGACATCTACTGCACCGTTTAATACGATTCCCCGGTCAGATTTACTGTGATGGCTTTTGAGCCAAAGAGGTATAATATGACAAAACATAGCCCCATAACCCCGGGATATTCAACAATGTTTAGTGGTGAGACCCATTTAGCTGGAGGATTGGCAAATATATTGCTTTCCTCCCTACTCATGTACAGAATTTCAATAAAACGGGGCAGTAAATCAGGCTTGAATTCGAACTTGCGACATCTCCTGCATCGTATAGGCCTCTGTATTTGAGCTGGGGCAGGGAGGAGTGTGTGAATGTGTGTGCGTTCATGTACGGTCTATTACTGCATGTCTGTGTCGTCATTTGACTTTTATCAACCTTTTAGATGAAATAAAGTTGGACAAATACTGCACTACATACCAGTCAAAAGTTTGGACACACCTTCTCATTCAAAGTTTTTTATTTATTTAAATGTTTTCTACATTGTAGATGTATACTGAAGACATCAAAACTATAAAAGAACACATATGGAATTATCTAGTTAACAAAAAAGTGTTACAAAATCTAGAATATGATTTATATGTTGCTGGCTACTGCAGAATGCTGTGGTAGCCACGCTGGTTACGTGTGCCTTGAATTCTGAATTATTCACCAACAGTGTCACCAGCAAAGCCCCCCCCACCCCACACCACACCATCTCACTTCCTCCTCCATGCTTCACGGTGGGAACCACACATGCAGAAACCATCCGCTCACCTTCTCTGCGTCTCACAATGACACGGAGGTTGAAACCAAAAATGGCAAATTTGGACTCATCAGACCAAAGTACAGATTTCCACTGGTCTAATGTCCATTCCTTGTGTTTTTTGGCCCAAATAATTCTCTTCTTCTTGTTGTTCATCCTCAGTAGTGGACCTTTGGAGCAATTGGACCATGAAGGCCTGATTCACGCAGTCTCCTCTGAACAGTGGATGCTGAGATGTGTCTGCTACTTGAGCTCTGTGATCATTTATGTGAGCTCTAATCTGAGGTGCTTTAACTTGCAGTTTCTGAGGCTGGTAACTGATGTATTTATCCTCTGCAGCAGAGGTAACTCTTGCTCTTCCTTTCCTGGGGGGGGGCCTTATGAGAGCCAGTTTCATCATAGCGTTCGATGTTTTTTGCGACTGGACTTGAGGATACATTCAAAGTTCTTGACATTTTCCGGATCGACTGGCGTTCATTTCTTAAAGTGATGATGGATTGTTGTTTCTCTTTACTGAGTTGAGTGGTTCTTGCCATAATATGGATTACAACAGTAGTCAAATAGGGCTTTCCACTGTGCACTAACCCTACCTCTGCACAACACAACTGATGGTCTCAAACACATTCAGAAGGCAAGTCATTCCACAAATGGACTCTTGACCAGCCACACGTGTTAATAGAAAACCATTCCAGGCGACGACCTCATGAAGCTGACTGAGAGAAGCCAAGAGTGTGCAAAGCTGTCATCGAGGCAAAACAGGGCTACTTTGAAGAATCTAAAATAAAAATCATATTCAGGATTTTTTAACACTTTTTTTTTTTACTAGATAATTCCATGTGTGTTCTTTTATAGTTTTCATGTCTTCAGTATTAATCTACAAAGTAGAACACAATTAAAATAAACAAAAACCATTGAATGAGAAGGTGTGTCCAAACCTTTGACTGGTACTGTATCTCTGGTGGCTGGTTAGGCCCCCATTAATTCCTATAAAAAATAGCTCAGTGGCACCTGACTCTTGGGTACCAAAATACTGGGATCATCAAGTTGATTTACGTTATTTAAAATTCGTTTTCCCAATGTCAAGAAATTGGAAACAGTCTTTTTGGGCCCAAATTATGTCAAAGACTGTTGCTCCACTGTTTGGCAACTAAAAAGTGCTTCAATGCCTGGCTCACTTCCTGGGGGATTGGGAAAGACAACTTCTGTTGTTTTGCAGAAAAACAGCAGGTGATACAGCATGTGATATAGAATTACAAAATGTTATTGTCTCTCATGTCTAACGTTTTTTTCCCATGGTGCCCACCTCTGAAGGGTTATTGTTACATCAAATAACACACACAGACACACAGCACAGTGTTCTGGGGGACACGTTGATGGAATGTGAATGTCAGCGGTCTCTTTATTTACTCTCCATATAAAACACTGAGCAGTAATTAACAGCAGGTATACTCCCCAGCCGGAGGGTAATTGACTGTTTCAAAGCGCCAACACTTCATAACCCAGGCTGTGTGTATGTGTGTGTGTGAGAGAGAAACTGTATGTGAGAGAGAAACCAAATGTGTATGTGTTTGTGTGTGAGTGTATTGAAATGAACTCCTTTATATTCTACACCTCCCCCGCCTCTCCTCCCTTCCTCCCAATAAGGATAAGGGTCAGCAGTGGTGGGCAGAGCCACTCAAACGCTCCAGATTTCTTTATGAGCGCATTAACATTCAGGCGTATTCATTATCAGTAAGTGTAGTAAGATGGACCAAGCAGAGACCTTGTGCCATCAAAACGTGGACTGTTAATTTCAGGATGTGAGCAGAATGTTCTCAGGGGGATCGGAAGTCTCTTTCCTTCATCAAGTCAACAGGGTCAGCTGTGGATCTTTACGTATAGATTCACGTTGCAGCAAGTGACGGAAAAATATCCTTTTGATACTGGACAAAAACAAAAATAAATGTTTCAGTTTCTATTAAAAAACATAGTTTGACCTTGCCAATATAAAAGTGTTACAACTTACTTACGAACTTTGCACTTTTCTTGCTATTCACATGCTTAATTGACTTTGTCAAAGCTATCATGAACAAACTCATAGTATAGCAGTGGTGAACCGTCAGGGCCTTCAAGGTATTCAGAGAATACCCTGGAACACTCAAATAAAACAAACAAAAAATCTAATTAATTATATAAATAAAATGTAAATAAAATGAATAAATTAGAATCGCATCCGTGTTGTTGATCTGTAATATTACAGTGTTACGTTGAGTTGTTTGTCTTTCTCGGTCCATGCACTACGCATGCAACCAATAAGATATTTGTATGGGTCTCTGGGAAGAATGTCCTTCAACCAAGGTATTCTATATCCTAGAATACCCTGGCCGTTACACTGAATGAGAGCGTACGTTTGGATTGACAGTTTGATCAACCAATCATATATTGATTTGTAGCCAATGGGCGTATTCTTTCAGAGTTGCCCTCGGTTCCAGGGTACTCTAGTCTAGAGTCTAGATAAAAGGCCCGTTAGTTCACTGGCTCGAGACAGAGGATCTCGATAAATGCGACGTAGCAATTCATTTGAAGTTGTATTGGTTGTCTATGTCGAAATGGCAACAGGTGAAGATGATGTTGTTGCGGAATTGTTGTTAGTACCCTTTTCAAGACGACCATTCAGTGAAAAGATGGACAGTATAAATAAAGTCAGTCAAAAAGCAAAGTGACTGCCTCCTGACTAGAACACCCGAATTTCAAATCCGGGGGGGGGGGGGGGGGGTCTACAGAAGGTCCAGTTGTGATAGACACGGTTCGCCACTGTAGTATAGTATGGCGAAAATATCACTAAAGTCAGAGTATAAAAAAGTCATATCATAGTTTTGTTTATAAAATGTGTAATATAGTCGATAACATTATGAAAAAAGTGTAGTAAGTTGAGTAAATGATGTCAAAAATGACGTCAATAATATGAAAAAAAAGTCATAGTATGTCGAAAACGTCGTGAAAAAAGTCAGTTTAGTCATAGTCATAATATATTATGTCAATATATAAAAACTCATAGTATTCTAAACATTGCAACAACAACAATTGAATAGTATGTCGAAAAATATAAAAACATTTAATTGTATAGTTTGTAAAATATATATATATATATATATATATCAGTAAAACATGTGATTTCAATGGCTGAAGATCAGTGAATGTGAATAGATCAGTGTACAGAATAACCGTCCAAATCTCACTCTGGAAAAACTTGAAATGTATTGTCACTCTGTTTATGATCCAAGCATTCCTCCAGGGAAAATCCAGAAGCCTATTTATCTACTACAGCACATAATACTGTATGCAGCAGTCATACGAATGACAAGCCAAGTAACTGTGTTCAGCTGCTTCATGCTCACATGGGGCCATCTGCTCTTCTAGGGAACATAAAGTTAACGAGAGGCTTGTTGAGATGTGTTAATTAGACTGTACATTTGCTAATTGATTTTGTTAATTAGGTTTAGAGGGGACGGGTGCTAATTGTTATCTCTAAATGTATGTTAATGGATGCTAAAAGATGCTGTTACCTTAGTTGTAATTTCCCCAACAACAACAACAGCAGACACAACATGGTGTCAAACAAAGGTGCCAACACAATTAGAGCTCCTCTGAGACATGTAACCCTGATTGGCCATGACGCTAATTAATGCTAATTAGTATGGTGACAGTTAAAGGCCTCTAATTGACAGCAGTGCTTGGCCTTCATTGTTTATTTATCTGGCTTGATTCCACTCAACAAAATGTAACATTTACCGTTTTGTTCCTTCAATAAATGTTGCTATAAAAGGACAGAGTGCTGTTTGTTGTGCCAAGTTGTGTCTCTCTGGTCATTGAGGCATCAGAAGGCTGGCTGTACGGTCCTTTGTGATCAAAATGTAATTTCAAAAAGGTGGACATAACAGGGTTGGATCCAAATTCCTTCCTAAGAGATAATATAGTGGTCTGACATCTTTTAATGTAGAGTATTTGGAGAACTGATACAACAAGCTAACAATGACAAGTAAATCCAAATGTCAGCCATCCTGCAGGTCTCCCTTGAAAAAGAGATCGATGATCTCAATGGGACCACCTGGTTAAATAAAGGTTTGAAATGAAATGAAATGTTTTATTCTTGAGTATTTCAGTACTGATTTATACATACACAACTGTATGTAAAGATAACATCTTTAGATCTAGCAATATAAATATTTAAACATTCAGAGGAGTAATAACTCCCCTGTTCTCTTATTTGGTCATAACAGTAATATGAACAGGCAATGATTGATGCCCAAACAATACCAGTCGTACATTTTCTAACAGCAAAGGCTCTTATCACGTTAACAAATACGTGCAACATAGGAGTTTTGTAGAAACACTAGCATCCCTCAACAGAAGAGTGCATTTTTGGTTTAGTTGTCAGTTTTCCGTCTTTTGGGCAGACGAAGCCTCTCTGTGTTTAGGAACTGTTCGATTTTGGAGATCTGGGTTCTGAACGATGCCTGTTGGTCTTCCCCTTCCTGGGAGCAGGACAGGTCCCCGTCTGTGCTGGGACCTGCAGCTGAGGTGGGAGCTCTGCTACACCTGGTGTAAGAAAAAGAGATCACTAGGTGGCTTTGGTATGCAACTATAATATGACTCCTAATAGGCCTTTCTCACGGAGGAGATTTGGACTTTTCACAGTATGAAAAGCACATGTGTAAATGTTGAATTTAATGAAGGTTACTCTGATGTCAGGGTCCTGGTATTGCGCTTGCTGGCTCACTTTTCCCTCTTGAATAGAGTAGGGATGGCTATCATAACGATTTTATCGATACCATGCTGCTTATCAATACCAATATTTATCCATAATCTCCAAACTATAGAACATAACAAGTGAAAAACTATAAACTTAAAAAGTTTGAAGTTAGGCCAACTTACCCAGCAAGTAGTTAGTGATTAACGCAATGCTAGCTATTGGCTATTGAACATACTTGAATCCACTATCGTGAAGGGCTGTAATTCTTTTAGTAAAAACTTGCCGACAGCTCTGTGACTCTTCGCCGTCTCTACCTGTGTCATTTGGAGATGGGAGACTAAATATGTAGGTGTAATGCTAATGTTAGCAGCCACTTTGTTCAAGCAGTCCAACATGCTGTACTTCTTTGAGCAGAGTCAAAGGGTTGTGGTATGAGCATCTGCCGGGCTGGCCGTCTGGTAGAATCGGTATTCCTCCTGTGTCCTCGTCCTTTCCTGTCACCTGTCACCCCTTTTATACACCCGGTGCAGCTAAACCAAGTGTTCAAAATAATATTGCACTATACATATAAATAAGGTAAACTGAGACACCAACAACACCCATAAAATGGCTCCTACAGTTCCTAACCATCCAACGTAGCGTAACACAAACACCTGCGGCACTGTTTGTCCAGCAGCTTATCAATATTTCAGTACCGGCCAATCACGGTTCTTGACCCATTCCTAAAGTGGAGCCATCGTTTTGAGTTGTGGGGGCCTATAACAATGCACTCAACATGAACGATAAGGAAATCACCTTTATATCATGATCGAATAATGAGTAAAAACCAACATTTGGAACATATTTGTAAAAATATCATATATTTTTTAACTAGCGTGGGACATGGATGTTAGACATAAAGACTGCCCCCGTGTTTTTCCTCACTCGGGTTATTCACTCTCCCTGGGTAGGGTCAGTAGCTGAATTTGCAACCTTTTTGGAGGACTAGCTAAATCTTATAAATAATTTACACTGACGACTTCTTGACAATGTAAAGTTATAGATTCAAATTTTTAAGAGAGAGGTTCCACTGCAAAATCCAAATCGAAACTCGATAGCAATTCTGGTCCTCTTTATGCATGAGAAATTGACTTACCCTGGGGTGTTCTGCCATGACAGTCTGCTGACTGCAGTAGAAGTGTTGACTGGAAATGAAGTAGTGGACAGAGAAGCTCTGCTCCCCTACAGTATGTAAAAATGACACCAAAAAGGGCAAATACTGAAGTTCTAGAGCTCAAACACAATCTATGAACTTCTATTTAGGCTGTGGAAAAGGAATTTCTCCAATCTCCAGCTCAATTTTCTTAGTAAAAAGGACATTAACCAATAAACAAATGTGGGGCAGACAATAACCAGTGGCAATTGATAAGAAACAGTATCCAGCCCAGAGAATGTATCCAGGCGCAGACTGAACTCTGCGTGACGTTCCCAGTGTTCACAGTCTGCAGAAAATAAAGGCTTTGGCTCTCGCTACAATTTGTGAAACCAGTTTTGTTTCTCATTCTCTAGGCTTGTTCCACTCTATCTCTCTCAATTGCCAGCACCTGGATCTTATAAAGCACAGAGTGACGGTTTGCGGTGATGGTGACAAAAGAGGCAATGAGAGCCTGTGAGAGCAAAGCAGCGAGCAAGAGGACGGAGAAAGTGAGTGAGTGAGAGATGGATGATGAAGTGAGAGAGGAAGAGAAAGAGTGAGGACATGGATAAAGACTGAGTAAGTGAGAGAGGAGAGGTACCCAGGCGTCATTAGGTCCATGTTCTTCCACAGGTCATTCATTCTGTCTGCTATCAACGGGACGTTTTCGAGCTCAGGGTACATCAGCGACCTCCTTTCACTCATCGCCGGACATTTGTCAAAGCTTTATACATCTATTATCTCTTACTGTACATGTTGCCTTGGCCTTTATGTGCTAGCTCATTGTGAGTTCTTTGCACCACAACAATGTTGAAAAAGCTTTATGTCTACTTTCTAAATATGTCAGGTTGATATAACAGACATATGCATTAAGCTCTAGCATTCATTTCCCGTGGGGTCCACTCAGACACATTTTATAAAATGATGAAGCTTAGAATCTGTGGAAACGAAATGACCTCAAACTAATTATTTGATAGAGCAATATCTCATGTGTTTCTATGAGAACCACATAATGTGGCCGTTTCCTGCTGCTCAGCGTCAAGGTATAATTGTGTATTACTATGTAATATACTTGAAATCGTCTCGCAGCGGAGAAACTGTGACGCGCTGGGACGACTGGGACTGACGGCTGCTAGTGGAGCCTCGCAGCAACTCTGCTTTCTGCACCACAATCTGGTGCTGCTGAATTGGGACTACTGAATGAGTGAGACTCAAATATCAGAAGTTCAGAACAAGTTTTAGTAGTTTTTATTTTAACTTCATTTACTTGACTCAGGGTCACAGAGAGGAAACCAGTTTTAAGATGTTGAAAAGTTCATTAAACATAAAAAAGTTCTGTTATTCTACATTTTGACACCAAGATTTTCTGATTTTACTGCAAATGTATATCTGTTCCAAATATCGGTTATCGGTCTCCTTGATTACTAATAATCGGTATCGACCTTGAAAAAGCCATATCGGTCGATCCCTAACAAAAACAGCAGTTACTATACTCTTACTATAAATGTGGAAACTAAGATGTCACTAGGCCATCCAAAAGGGTCCGAATGCGTAAAATGCACCTGTGTAAAATGCAAATCAACAAGTGTAGAATACACTTCTAATATTCATATTGTAAAATATTCAGAAATGCTTTTTATTCAAATCAATTCATTTTCACATTTCTTTTTTTAATTGTTGAATGTGTTTGTATTTGTTTTGAGTTTCCCAATTTGTTAGCATTTGTGGAAGGTATTTAACATTAACAGATTACACATTTAGACACAGAATGATGATCTCTTCAAAGAAATATTATGAGAAATATCCACATCAATACAAATGAAAATATATATAATACATATATATTAGGGGTATGTTTTTATCGGTGCTGTAAAAAGAGGCCCTATAATGCTTCTTGGGGTTACTACACCTGTAGTGTGTAATATATGTTTTTGTACATGTAAGTGTTCTGCAAAGGCTAAAAACCCTGTGTTCCGTCCAGAGGGAGTTTCTCCCTCCCTGCCTGAAGCACCTCCATTGGGCTCCGTTGTCTACTTATGTAACACAGTGACATCACTATGTAACACTGGCGCTTCTATTGGCTAGTGCTCAACACACATTGTACGCGATAGGCTAACTCAGGGGTCGGCAACCGCCCTCTGCTCTGGCTCCCTTGAGCTTAGACAAAAATAAGAAGGAGAAATAAAAATATTTGTAGGACTATTTATATTTTGTTGCACGGTTGAAAATGTTTCGTATCTTGTATTTTGAGGTGATACTGTGACACATAAAAAAAAAAAAAAAAACGGTTTTAATTGGTCAACTAAAATATGCGTCACATCTGCTACGGTCCCGCGCCAGCGCCTTTTCTTGCAGGCGAATAACCTGACCCCCGGCTCAGAGGGTTTACTTCTGCGTGGACAGAGTTATATGCTTTCACAGCAAACGATGCTGGCTTACCGGTATGTTTGTACGACGGAGTATTAGAGCAACACAAAAATAAAGGAGAGATTTCGAGAATAAAGTCGTAATAATACGAGAATAAAGTCATAGTTACGAGAATAAAGTCATAATTTACGAGATTAAAGTCGTAGTTTCATAAGTGACTTGAGAAGGAGACAACAGCAATACAATCAGGAATGTGGAGCATCTTGTGAAGCAGTACTTTAGTTTAGGCTTCTCAAATAACTAAATACTTGATCTTTTGGCACATCAGCATCAGATTATCATAAGTATTAGAACTTTGAATAGGTTGTGCAAGAAAATATGTCTATTTTATTTGGAAGACGGACTTGGAGGAGATTGTCTCCTTTCTGCAGGAGGAAATGGCTGGTTCTGGCCGACTACAAGGCTATCGTTGGTTACATCTACGAGCTGTTCAAAGGGGATTTGTTGTTTCACAAGAAACGATGAGACTTGTAATCAAGGCTTTGGATCCAGAAGGAGTCGAACGATAGCCTTGTAGTGGAATCGGAATGAGCTCCCCATTGAAATCAGGACAGCAGAAAGCTTACACATCTTCCGGCGCAGACTGAAAACTGAAACCTGATGTACTTATAGGATTCTGTTTTCTTCAAGTTTGTATCTTGTTGGTCAAATGCACTTATTGTAAGTCGCTTAAAAATAAAAGCGTCAGCTAAATGCAATGTAATGTAATGTAGTCGGCCAGAACCAGCCATTTCCTCCTGCAGAAAGGAGACAATCTCCTCCAAGTCCGCTTCTCAAGTCACTTATGAAACTACGACTTTAATCTCGTAATTATTACTTTATTCTCGTAACATTACGACTTTATTCTCGTAACATTACGACTTTATTCTCGTAATATTACGACTTTATTCTCGTAACATTACGACTTTATTCTCGTAACTATGACTT